>OY720030.1:19500161-19567512 GCA_963082485.1 Eudonia mercurella | reverse complement strand
AAAATCGGAAGTGTCGACGGGCGATGTGACTCGCACCTCGGGCGACGTCACTCGCACCTCGGGCGACGTCACTCGTACATCAGGCGACGTGACTCGTACGTCGGGCGAGGTGAACCGCACGTCGGGCGGCGTGACGATCGTCAAGTTAGGGGGCGCGGGCGCGGCCGGTGGCGGATATACGCGGAGGGCCAAGCTGGGGGATTCGAGGAGTACTGGCCGGTTGCATGCCGCCCCGCATAGGAGCATCACCAGGCTCAACCTGGCAGGTGAGTCAGTAGCTTCATTGGTGTAAAGAACGCATCTTAACTATAGCATCTCCTATAAATTTCTACTAAACAATTAAAAGAATAAGAGGCAATTTCGAGCGCACTCAATGACGATACGAATTTTACGACAAAAAATATTTAAAGTTCCCCAAATTTCTTGTAAGGTGGCAGACGGTAATCAGCTGATATTTAGTCAGCTATTTCTAATTAAATTCAATATTCCTAATTCAATTTAACTGAATCGTTAATAATCGACAGGCGGTTCAGTGGGAGGCCTCCACAAGAGCATGACGCGGCTGTCGTCGTCGCAGCAGATCAACTCGCAGCAGAATATCATGGGTCACCCTAACAGCGGTAAGTACTTTTTATTTATTATTTTGAGGTGCGCTGACAGAATACAGTCAATACAGGTTTAAACAGTTACTGCTTAAGAACTTACTGCTTTCACAAAACGATGGCAAAGTTAGACAATGCTTTTAAGCTTTTAACATACACTGTCACTTTTTAGCTAATATTTCTAGACAGGGACACAATATTTTAAACACGTTTGTTTAAGTTTAAACACTGTTTTGTATTACAAGGGTTAGTCTAGACAGTAATCCTTAACCATTTCGAAGGCAATGACAGCTGTTTTGCCACCGAATATTGAACTTTATGCACTTGTAATAAGATTCCTCACCTCCTCACCTCCTCTTCCTCCTCAGTCTCCCTGTGACCACGAACCCTGCAAAGGATTCGAAACGTCAGGATAAACAAATTAAATAATGTGTAAAGTAAAAGAAACGCGAGTAGATCCGTAAAAGTTGTTTCATTTAAATTGTAATATGATTGTTAAATAGTGAACACAGCATGATCAATTTTTATACAAAGGTAATTTAAAAAAAACTGGAAATAAATCCATTACAACATAAAACAAAACATTACAATGACACTGAGATATTTTACTACCAATATGTAAAATTTCATTTCATTTTATTTGAACCTTTTATGCAAAATTTACAGGCGTCAAATTAAAGTATTCTAAATTGTAACATTTTGGCAACTGATCTATCGAATTGGCACGAAAATCAACAAGAGATTTTTTTTATCTTCTTTTACGGCATAAAATGCACAAGCACAAGACTGTGTATATTGTTTAGTCGCTAACATTGTCGTTTATAATGTATGTAGCTTTATGCGCTTTGGTTTAATTTGAACTCGAGAACGAGCGTCTTGCGTCGCAGCGAGCGGAGTTCTAGTTCAATGCGCCCGTTCTTCGCACAGCTAAAAGACGTCATGAAAGACAAAATTAACTTAAATAAAGTATCATTTCATTTCATTTCAATGTGCTCGTCGACGCAAGACGCCAGTGGTCGTGGCCGAGCGTTAAGTGTAGTAAGTATTTGTTAATAATATGATATAACTTTTTATTTACAATGCTATTTACAAGATACAATTTTATTAGAAAAAATCAACCACACTCAGGAAGTTGTATGTTGTATCACTCAGGAAGCTGTATGTTATGTTGTATGTTGTAGTTGTATATTTATAAAGAATTATGTCTTTAACGATTGTTAAAGACTTGCAAAAGTGTTCTTTTGACTGTGAGGGCTGGATTGCAGCGTAAATCACCAAGTACTAGAAACTCAACAAGTCTCCTGGGGTCTCCGTAGCTCAGCGGTCAGAGCATTGGGTCGGTAATGGTCCAAAAACCAAAGGTCGTGGGTTCGATTCCCACTCAAGTTTCCAGAGTCTGTTTGTTTTTTTCTAGTCTAAATTTATTATAATATAAATAATTAGGTTTGCGGAACGCGGGCGCGGGCGTGACGGTGAGCGGCGCGTCCCCGCCGCGGCCCGCGCACTCCATCCCCGTGGGCGGCCACCACGCGGTCAGTATATTATAATGCGCTTCTCTTTTACACCATATACAACGTGTTACAGAAAAGTGTGGTAAAAATTAAAGTTTCAAAGTGTATCCTATCTAGATTTTGAATGTGTTGTTACTAAGACATAATTATTAACTTTAATTTGTCGTGCAACTGTAAACTTAACTTACCTTTTTATCACAATTTTTTATTAAAATACAAAAAAAATATTAAAATTTACACCCTCTTAACATATTTTTAACTACCTTAACCACAAGTTTACTAATATTTCAGATTTTTAGATAGAAAAATAAAGATACTCGGGTTACCGAGTACGCCAAAAGTCAAATTCACAAAAGACACAGTCACAGTCCAAAATAATACCAGGTCAGTTCAGTTAGCGGACCACTTTATCGAGTCCAAAAAGCGACGCCAAAAGTCGTTAGTACGAGAGCCACGTCAATTGAATACAGAACGGTGCACAGTAACTAAAGGAGCAGAGCGTACTGACTTGTCCTATTGTTATTCAATAAGGAACATTCCATCTATCTCTCTCTAACGCATAATCTCTCTCTATCTATCTCTCTCCCTATTGTTATTCAACAACGAACATGTACCTATCTTTCTCTCTATAATCTCTCTCTATCTATATCTCTCTGACGTCTAAATTTTATTGACTAGGCACACATCTCATTAAAATTCCAAGAATTTGCAACCAAAAACCTATTTAGGGCCCATACTAAAAATTATTAATATCAACAACAACAATTTATGAAATTTGGTTCTTGTTTAGAAATAGAACGCATTTTTTTCGTGACTAGTTTTCCTAGAGTATTATACCATTTTAGAATCTTGATTAGTTGCGTCAAATTTAAAAAAAAACTTGCCATAGTAGTAATCATACGTTTTTTTTACACTACTATGAGTGAAAGTGGACTGAAAGTAAAAACTTTCAAATTTTTAGGGGAAAATAAATATTTTGATTGATTTTTGTGTAAAAATTACTGGAGTTATAGGATTTTTAAGGATTGTGGTGTATAGCAGTGCTTCTTAAGTTGCCGATACATCTAAATCATCCAAAAATCTGAAATGTGGTTATGGTAGTTAAAAATATGTTAAGGGGTGTAAATTTTCTAAGGATTTTCTTTTTTTGTATTTTCATAAAAGGTTGGGATATTTTTTTTCTTTTTTTCGAATAGTCAAGAAAAGATCCACACTCCGGTGCCCGCTTATCCTTGAATTTTGGGACATGTTGTATATACACCACAAGAATGACATACTATTTTTGTCCGGTATATAACCAAGCGCCCGGCCCGATAACCAAAGATCCTCCTGGTTTTAATTTTTGGGTCGGGCATAGTGTGTTTTAGATTTTTCAATGCGGCCTTGCTCGGGGTGGTGATTACCATTACCATTATTTGCATTTTATCATGATTATTATTCGTGAAAGGCACACACGCGTTCTCACCAGACTACCACAACCTGTCAAATTTCCTCAATAGACCTTGAACTTTATGTATACGGCATATGGTTGATTATTTATTGAAGAATTTAAGAGTTTTGGATAGGTTGATTTGCAAGCGCCTGTACAATAGTGTCCATTTTAATAGTCGACCCCTCATATGTAGTTTTAAGTTTTAACATGGCTTAAGGCAGTGAAAACGGGCTATAGTTAAACGAAAAAAAACAAACGATTAATGTATCACTCATACTTATCACGCTAAGTAACTCACAACTGAAAGGAAATCACAAAAAATAAGTATGTGTCATTGTTGCCAAACTATCGATAGTTTTATCTAAACAGCCGTACTTGATAGCATAATATGCTATTAAGTGTGGCTGATTATGCATATCAATAATGTCGATAGTACCGATACTATCAATATTCTTGCTATCGATCTCTACCGATACACTATCGATATACTATCGATTCGATCGGCAACGCTAATTGCTATATAATCAAGTTTTCATAACATGTCGACCCTCATAGTAGCAGGGCTCTGAATACTGTTGAAAATTGGTATCGATACTTCTGTCAAACGAAGATACCGGTAAAACTTGATATCGTTACCTGGGTGGTATTTTTACCGGTAAATTAACTAACCGCTCTACGAGGATTGGTTAAAGCGCAATATTTAACGAATAAAAGTAGCGATACTTTTCTAGTTAACGTTACCTGCATTATCGGTACCAAATTACCTACAAAAAAATTACGTTACTTACCGGTACATATAGTAGTAGGGGAGCCCAAGCGGGGATTTCGGGATTGACTACAGCGCGGCAGATTAATATATAGGGGGATACCTTGTACCTGGTTAAGTACTTCCACCAAATATGAGCCCTATATGGCCGCCCGTCAAGGATAAAGGATCTGCTCCCCAACCGCGTAACACTCTCGCTTTCGATCGCTTTGAAGGCGAGGCCCTCGCCTTGCTTTCTAATATAATATCGAAATATAATATCGAATAATATCGAAAGCTATAGCCTATAGCTTTCGATATTGCTTTCATATTGCTTTCGAAATGACAAGATGACGCCTCCTCCTCGCCTCGCCTTCAAAGCGATCGAAAGCGAGAGAGTTAGGCGGTCGACCCCCAGATTAGTAAAAAAAAATCGATCATCTGAAATTCTCGAGCGCGTCAGATTAAGGTAGGGTGAGTTAGTTATATGCTGAAACGTGTATATTCCCTTAATCTGACAATTTGAGAGTGAAGTAAAAAAGGGGGAGGGCTAGAAAGTTGTAAAAAAAAAACGTCATCTGGACATCTCGAGCGTGGCTAAATTTTTTTTTATTTTGAATGGAATAATTCAAGGATTACGAAAAATATATAATCTGACGATTTCCACAAGCCGAAGTAATTAAAATTCATCGATAAAGTTTAATGCGTGCAGCTGCGTGATGCCTATATTCCCCTCTCCGTGTTACTATTCCTCTCTCACTCTTTCTCTATCTATTACTCTCTCACTCCGTCCCCACTATGGTTACTCTATTGATGGTTATTCTACTGATGATGATGATGATGATGATTAAAAAAAAATACTCAAAAAAATTTAACTTTTTATAATTATTTTCTTATAAATACAAGTATTCTACTAAAAAAAAACATACACTTCTTTATTTGCATGCTATTTCCTGAACTATTCAATAAATTAAGTTCAATGATTTCAAAATATAAAAAAAAAAATTTTTTAATTGTCAGATTAAGCGAATCCCTCCAGATAATCGTCAGATTATGAGACAGCACGTCTAGGCCATACAGACGATCCATATATATCTTAATCTGACGCGCTCGAGTATTTCAAAATGGCGATTTTTTTTGCACATTCTAATAATGGCTGCGAGTTTGCGTCACATCCAAATCGTCAGATTATTATACAAGAGCTTTTTTTTTAGGTTCACTTAACACCCCCTTAAAAAATCTGACGCGCTCGAATTTTTTTTTTTTTTTTTTCATTTTCAACCCTTACGCACGACCACCCCCATCATGGAAACTGTCAGATTAACATTCGTACATTTTTAAAAATACGTAGGACATGGATGCTATTAATATCTGACGCGCTCGAGTATGTCCATGTAACAGTTTTTTTAACATTTTTGAAAATCTATAGCCGCTTCCCCCACCGATGAAAAGGTATATATTATATGACATTTTTTTCTTTTTATCATCTAAGCTTCGCAACCCAATAGGTCTCGGTGACGCTCGAGTAACTCCCCATTTAGCATCGTGGGCTCCCCTACTATAGTGGGAATATAGTAACGGTATCAAGCCCTGCGTAGCAGCAACTGTACCTTGTTTTGACCTGTAGATCCCGGGGCCGACGGTCCTGCCGAGCCCGCCGCCGCTCAGCAACCGGTCGTCGGACGCGCTGGCGCCCTCCGCTGTGTCCGTGAGCGGCGGCCCGCTCGGACACGTCGCCGTCATCACAGGTACGTGCATTTACATGAAGCTACGATTACGATTGCGAAGTTACGATTTTTGTTATGAGACTCGGAGGGCTGGAGTCCAACGAGAACAGTGCCCCATAACAATCATGAACAATAACTACTAAATAACTAGTGGCTAGGATCTATTTTAAAGTTCAAAAAGAGCTAAACTGCAGTTTGATCTATTAGTTTAGACAAAAATGGCATTATTAGCTGCTAAAATTCCAGAGCATATTGCATTGCATCGAATTGAAGTTTAGCTCTTCTTCTACTAGTTAATAGCTCTCAATGGGACTGCGCCCTTAGGCTGTGGCAGCCAAAAGGTTTAATAAACAGTTCATCACCACAGGACCCGCGATCATCTCGCAGGGCTCCGGGCCGCTGCCGCCGGCGGTGACGGTGACCGCGCGCCGCGCCAACAACACCAGCGTGACCATGCTGAACGCGGCCGCCGGCGCCAACCACGCCAACCACCGCATCAGCGTGTTCGAGCCCTACCCCATGCGCGACACGGTGCAGCACTTCTGCGAGAAGCACCTGGACAAGATCAAGGCCTACATGGACAACGTGTCGCTGAGGCTGCCGCCGCCGGCTAAGTGCACCATCGAGGGTGAGTCTAGCTCTATTAAACGTCATCGGCTCATTATATGTCCCGCTGCTAGGGCCCGAGCCTTGTCTCGAGACTAGCGGCCCGCCCCGGCTTCGCACATGTACTTTTATTTTTAATTTTTTTTTTAAAATATAACCTAAAGCTTTTTTCAATAAATAGACTATTCAACACAAAAATATTTTTTCAATTCGCACCAGTAGTTCCTGAGATTAGCACGGTCAACTAAACAAACAAACTCTTCAGATTTATAATATTAGTATGATGAGAGGACCAGCCATAATCAACCATGCGGGTCCGCTGCGGTGCGCTGGTTGTTAACGACTGATAATGCGGCCTGGACCGACGGACGAGCTGAAGATGATAATTTTTTTTGTCACCCATCCGATGACCGGTCTTTGCGATAGTTGCTTAAAGGTCTTTGATGATGCAATTATATATCACTTAATCATATATTTATAAATATAAATGCCATCAAAAATATACTTTGAAAAACCAAGTCTCGCAACTCAGTTCTTCTACCGTAAAAAATTGTTAGATCCATGTAATACCAAGTCGGTTAATTTATTCAGTCCCTACTTAAAGTACCTTCTGTCTTAAGTTATTACGTAATTAGCTAACCTAACAACATCTTATAGTGACCATATCAATATTAAAAATCTTTATGTTTTAAATAAATAGATGCACTTGGCCATGGTATGATAACGGGTCGCTCGTCGGGTCGATTTTGTTTTCTTATTTAATGGCAAACCATATTTTTACATTTAGCCAGTGTCGAGAAGAAATATATCTTAAATATTTTCTTTAATTCCACATTCCACAAAAATTCACACATCTTTTCTGATACTCAAGGTTAGAGGATGGAATATAATTTTTCATTGAACCTTCATCATCATCATTCACTGTTCTATGAGTTCTTTGAAAAAGTCCAAGTTTATAATTTAAAATAGTTTAAGTTTTATATCACTAACAAGATACATATCGCCAAGGTATCGATATATGGGCCATCGTAGCCTGACATAGATAAAAATATTATTATTAAACACGTTGACTGCCGCAAAACCAGACACAATAGAAAATTTATTGTTTGTCGGTCACCGGTGACCACTCGCGGCAATTAAAAACTTAACTGCTTTAAAAGTATTTCTTAGTAGGATACTTGGGAGAATTTGAAGATGCTGACGTTAATCGTGCACGCAGAGCGGCGGTCCAAGAAGCAGGCGCGGCTGCAGTTCGCGTGCGGGCGGCGCGGGCCGCACTGCCTGTACGCGCGCGGGCTGTTCTCCGTGCGCACGCGCGCGCCCCGCGTCTGGATACACCTCATGTTCCTCGCGCTGCAGGCGAGTGCCATGCGTTACCATACTCACTCAATATCACTGACACTCATTTACGGGCGAATTGGCCAAAATCGGTTTCCTTAATTTTAGTTTTCGTCTATCGTTTTTATTTGTTTTATATCGATGGTGGAAAGGAAAAACGGGGTGCGCTAAAGTTCACCTAAATTTTCAACTAAGATAATTGGAACTCCGAAAATCTTCTTCCTTACATTTTTCATCCTAACAATCACAATTCCTAACTACTCTGTTTCTAATGTTCATAATTCCGAATCATTCAACTTCATAATGACAGTAGCAATAAACATCTATTATACTATTATTTGTTTTCCTATATTTTCTCAACATAACCGTCTTTTACACTATTGTTCAAAGTCATATTTTTTTTATTTGAAGCGACTTTAAAATAAAATTCGCTTAGGTTGGCGAGGAACGAAGCGACGAGCGGGTAAGGTTGACATAAACAGTACCAGAAGCGACTTTAGGGCGTTTCTCACATTATTAAGCTTTAGGAAGAAAATTTTTAGGAAGAGTGATCCTGATCATTCGGATTACAAATCGGTAGGAATAACAATTTCGGGTAAAAAAAACTTTAGGTGAGCCAACATGGACCCGGAAAAACGACTAATATGATACGCCATTTTAGTTCAGCGGAGCTGATCAAAGATTAAAGAATTAAGAAAATGAATTTTTATTTATTAATGTTTATAGTTTCATATATTGTTAGAGAAAAAAAAATCCATCGAACTGTTTACAATTTTTTTTATAAAAATGGCGCTTTCGTTGTTTTTTCTTTTCACCCAAACGATACATTGTTCATCATCTATTGAGATGATTGATAAACTTTTATCAATCACAATAAACAGTAGTTTTAAAAATAATTATGATTTAAAATATACTACTCAAAACAAAATAAGGGCCACGAGGTATTTTTTCATTTTGGTGTAAATTATTAAACATTTACATATTGAAAGTAGTACAATATTGAGTATACAAACTCTTTGATACCTAAACTTTTTAATATTGTAGTATTCATCTAATGCTGGCAACAATTTTAAATAAAATTTGATTTAAAATTATTTTTGAAAATTTTGATTGCATTTTCTTTGACGTTTTGCTTTCCTTAGCTTCTTGGTTTATTAGAAATTATCAGAGTTCTTTGATATCTCGAGTCAGAAACATCTTTTGCAATATGCCACAAGCACGCAGGCGTCATATGGACTCGCTGACAGCAACCAGAGCCGTTACAATGATTGAAGAAGGTCATTCGCAGCGATCTGTGGGTTTGCAATTGGGATTTTCTCGAAGAGCTATTCAAAATCTATGGAATCGTTTCCAAGAGACCGGCAGTGTTAGAAGAAGACCTGGTTCGGGCAGAGTTCGCATTACAACAGCTCAAGAGGATCGTTACATTCGATTAAGTGCGCGCCGAGATCGCACAACGACGGCCCGCAAGCTGCAAAATCGTTCACGGCACACAACGGGTACTCGTGTCAGTGACCAAACTATTCGTAATCGATTGCATGAAGACCAGCAGGCATCAAGAAGGCGAGTTGTCCGTATTCCATTAACCAGAAATCATCGTGCAAATCGTTTAAGATTTTCCCGTCAACATTTGGACTGGGACATAAACCAATGGGGCATGGTGCTCTTCACAGACGAATGCAAAGTTAAATTTTTTAACGACGATCGGCGTATTAGTGTATGGAGAAGACGCGGCGAGAGATTTTCAGAAGCCTGCATCCATGAAGTCGATTGTTTTGGTGGTCCAAATGTAATGATTTGGGGCGGGATAAGCTTACACGGCAAAACTGAGCTCGCTATTTTAAATGAGGGTACTGTTACTGCTCAGCGGTATATTGAGGAAGTCGTCAGACCACATGTGATCCCATTTGCCCAGCGAGCGGGTCCTGGATTCATCTTGATGCAAGACAATACTCGTGCACACACGGCTCAAGCGACTCGGTTTGTACTGGAAGCGTCTCAAATTCAAGTCTTGCCGTGGCCGGCGAACAGTCCGGACTTAAATCCAATAGAGCACATGTGGGATCAGTTGAAACGAAGAGTTAGAGACGGTGATCAGGAAATCCACAACCAACAGCAACTCATCAACGCTGTTAAAAGAGCCTGGGAAGAGATTCCAATGGAAAATGTCAGGCATTTGATTGAGAGCATGCACTCCAGGCTTCAGGAGTGCGTAACGAAACGAGGGGGGCATACCCGTTACTAAAAGATGAGCATGGAGTATTTTCTTTTGTTTTCAGTAACTTTACATTGTTTTTATTTTTAACCTTAAATGTGTTTTTTCTTTCAAAAGCAAATAAACTTTTTAATCATTATTATTGGAATAAATTTATTGGTCTACACGGTAAAAACAACATTAGTTTTCGTTATGGAGACAAAAAAATTAATATTGGTTTTATTATTTTCATGGTACAGACAAAATACCTCGTGGCCCTTATTTTGTTTTGAGTAGTATATTTAAAATAAAAAGGTAACGTATCAGATTTATTAAACGAATAAAAAAATATGTCATCATATTAAAAATCAAATTATAATATGAAGTGATCATTTTCCGTTCTGTCATCAATGTCATCGTAAGATTCGCAGGCTAAATAAGATGTTCGTATTACCTTCTTCCGCGTCTGTAAATCATGCATGACAGATGTGTTTTTTCGGGAAAAAGACATTAGAACACTAACGGCAAGTGAACTCAAAATTGGTGATTCCGATACTTGTGTCTACCCTTTTTAAGAGAAGGAAGTGAGAATATGTATTTATGTATGTTTTTCGTTGTGTACTTTAGGCGCGGCACGCCAGCGCTCTGTCGTCGCGCGACCCCACCGTGGCCAGCCTCAAGCACTGCTGGGACATCCTCAAGTGCGAGAACAAGACCTTCCTCACGCTCGTCACCAGCGCCTTCCCGGGGCTCAAGGTACCGTACAATGTCCCCGACTGTGTTGCACGTAGGTAGACTGCCAGACATATAAAACATTCATGTCGAGTCAGCGTCAACTTTTTTTTAAAGAGGTGAGGGGGGAGTGCTTCTTGAACCGGTGACTAATTATCACGCTATAATATCAATTACGAGTGCTTTTTTTTCTCTTATTCAAGGTCACTGGTAACTTATTTTTGATACCGAAAACTGTATGTATGATAATCAGAGGTCGGAATTAGGGAGAGTTATTTATCTACTTACACTGATTTCATACAGCGAAAGAATAAAGTGGATATTCCTCAAATCCCGAGACTAATTTGTAACCTAGATTTTAACCTCACGAGTCTAGGCTAGAAGCAAAAGTGTTTTCGTATTTATAAAAAAGGCGAAGTATAAGTATGAGAATTTGCTTAAGACTATTAATAATTTGTATTGTGAATTAATGTAAATACTAATAAAAATTATATGTTAATTATCTTTGTTTTCTTGGTCTTAACTATCTCTGAGGTTTTTATTATTATTTATTTGTAATATTGTTGGCCACACGGGAAATTAGAAATCCCGGAAAGATCCATATTAATATCAACATTTTAATACAAGTACATAAATAACTCTACCCAATTCCAACCTCTGATGATAATTAAATAGTAAATAATGTAAAAACTGTATAATTCATAATGTAAGTATATCACTTGTCACTTTTAATTACCGGTGAGATTAAAAAATCGCTTTCATGAGCGTAGCGCATAATGAATCAAACTATTATTCAATGATAAGGTGCACTTTTATTTGTTTTCAAACATTTTGATACTGTAGCTAACTCTTATTGACATAAGGGTAATTTTTTGAGGCTGACCGTACATTGGAAAGATTATCATGTAAATTTAATTCTAAGTTTGTCATAATTTTTTATCATTTCTCATCTTATGGTGTATTCTAGATTTTGTTTTTAGATATATTTTCAAAAGTTATCATAGATAGCCACTGTTGCATTTTAATATTTTAAAATTAAACTTTATTAGTACTTAACGGGGTTGAACGCAAACTGCTTAGCATAGATAGGTATACTTTTTTTTTCTCCCGGGGTAAAATCCTTTCACGGATTTCTTCCGTCTTTCCTCACCTGACAAGCCCAGTTAAGTCAAAATGGCATAATTACTTAAACCTTGGAACACCAAACTATCGATGCAGGTGCTCCGATTACTGTGTTGCAACACAGTAATCAGAGTTCCTTTCACAGCTCACAGCAGTGGTCCCATCGGACACAGCTTCGGGGCGATTCCACACCTTAGAAATGGTCTACGGAGTTTGTGGGTAGATGTTGTTCTTCTTCTCCACGTTGTGAAACTGCCCATTCAGCCTTCTCCTACTATAGATATTCTAGGCTACACCTAACCGGTCTCACTGTTGCTGTTGCCCTAATCACAGCGTCAAATACTTTGAATGCCTCCCCAGCTCACAAGCCCGGTGACACTGTTAAGTCAGTCTGAGGCCAACAGCAAACTCTCAAAAAAAAAAACCTCCCAAGCAGTTCGCTTAACCCTTTCAAAGGCACTGGCAGGTATTGTGTCACTAAATATTGAACTTTATCGCTATGAAATAACATTGAAAAGCAATTAAAAACTGCAATATAATAAAAATCAAGACAACGGTAAGATATTAAACCTTTCCACCATCGAGCTAATTCAATACAGAGCCAACGAAAACAGTGCGTATAATCTAATTCGCTCAATGTCATCGTCATCATAATCAGCTCATTCTATGTCCCCACTGCTGGGACACGAGGCTTCCCTACGGGTGGAAAGGGAGAACGGGCGTTAAACCACCGCGCTCAATGTACTGCCCGTAAAATGGTGAAGTTTTGCTTTCACCAGGAGCAAGAGCTAGTAGCCAACGAGCTGCGCGCCGCCGGCTTCTTCGACGTGTTCGAGGTGTCGGGGGGCGGCGGCGGCGCGCCGGCGGCGGCCACGTGGGGCTGCTTCCTGTGCACGCACCCGGAGCGCGCGCTCGGCTTCCTGGCCGAGAACGGGCAGCCGGTCATCGAGGGCCAGCTGAAGGAGAAGAAGGGCCGCTGGAGGCTGTTCCGTAGGTGGCGGACGAGGTATTTCACCTTGTCCGGAGCGCATCTGTCGTGTAAAGGATCGGTGAGTGGCGCCGTTGTTTCCTTTTCTGAAATGTTTGGATGAATCGAAAGTACTTATTTTTAAGTTAAAATTATGAAACTTAAAATTTTTGCATTTATTTTGATTTAATCTCTTTTCTGAAAGAGTCTTTGTTTTCTGAAACGGACCGCCAACGATTTAAAGAATTTATTTAAATATTTCGCCAATTTAAAGGCTCTGGCATAAAATTAAAAAATATATATATTAAGTCCGCATGCATGCATGCGGTTCTGTTAGTTACGGAAAGACGTGGTCTACATATTTTTAACAATCCTTAAAAAAATGCAATTATTTTTTTTTAATTCAGGTAACTTACACCCATACAAATTGCAATAAAATGTCACATTAACAAAATAAAATCAAATCAAAAATCATATATTATATCATATATCAATAGTTCATATATTCTTGTCTAAAGAAGTAGTTACTTCATTTCTTCACCCCCTCACCCGCAGAGCGGCGGCGAGAGCATAGACATCAACCAGATCCGATCGGTGAAGGTGTCCCGCGGCGCGCGCAACATCCCCAAGGCGTTTGAGATCTTCACCGGCTCCGAGACGCTCATACTCAAGCCCAAGGTATGTCTCTAATTTTGTATCATTAAATACCAGACGACATTTTTTTAAATTGTTTTATTCGGGATAGCAACAGCTCCTATACTAAATACTTTAAAACATTCTCAATCATAACAAAGCCTATTACAGTTATTTACATAGTTTTAGTAAATAACATATACAATGTTTACATTAAAGAAAAAAGAAACAAATAATTTAAATAATAACCGACGTTCAGGTAAATGTCGCGGGAAGCCGCTGGATGCAAGCATCCAAGATCGGAGATCCTCGGGGGAGGCCTTTGTCCAGCAGTGGACGTCTTTCGGCTGAGGTGATGATGATGATTTGAAAAAAAAAATATAATTTCACCAAAAAATTAATTAATCTTAAATAAAAATGACCATATTTTTAATTAAAGAAAATATAACTTTAAAACGTTTAAATGCGTTTATTCTCTTAATGAACTGGTCAGGAGTCACCTTGATGTTTGCCTGTACCCTCCATGTGTTAGGACGGCAAGGACGCGGAGCAGTGGGTGCAGTGCCTCAGCATCGCCGTGGCGCACTCGCAGGCGCGCGACGCGCCCGCCAAGGCCAACAGCCTGCCCGCGCGCGGACTCACGCTCAAGAGCTTCTAGCGCAACGCGCCCGGCACGCACCACACCACGGAAGGAACCTCACACGGCACGGAAAATTGCAACAGCTACGCTCGCTCGGACTGTTGCAAGCCAGCGCTGCCAATTTTGTATTTTCAACTAATCTACTAGCATGAAAAAAATCAATTTAGCTTAAGTAACATTTTTTGATAGGTCAACAATTGTGTGAGTTTTATATGCAAAAAACATAATTGCATTAAAACTATTGCCGCCGCACTGCTTTATCGACATTCGTACAGCCATCTAGTGTGAAAACGTGACACTTGTTGGTTATCTCACGTCGTTGCTAGTAGCTTTAGCATTGTTTTGGCATTTTCTAAACGTAGATTTGGCATTAAATATTTTTAAAAGTTGGCAGTACTATTACAAAATTTTGCGAAATACCATGTCCGTGAGAGGTTGTCTATGTATATATACCAAGCTTACCTTCTGGACTTCCTGATATCGTGTTCATACGTATTACGTCTGTCTGCCCAAAATTGAGCCTCGAAATCGCCAATATTGAGTAAACTATGGATATGTTCCGATATACACTGCGAGCACTGTCCAGTGCTCTTACTGGTGAGAAATTTGTTCCGTTATGGACTGACAGTATACTGCCGCAGTATCCTAGGGAAATATGTGACGTCATAAATCGTCGCCATTTTTGTACTGTAAGCACTGGCATTTTCGAGGTAAGGTGCTCTCAGTGCTTTGATCACGTGATCAACAGCGTCCAGAAATTATGACATGGTTCATTCCGTTTTAAACAGTAACCAGTATAGCTAACTATAAAGGAACGGCTTCGCGCTATACTAAATTGACGTCACACCTTACAGTGCTCGCAGTGTATATCGGAACATACCCTATAACATCAGTGGTAGGGTGCTAGCCGATCGCCTCATGTGCGACCATCTTGGACCCCTTGTCGCTTTTACGACATGCATGTCGTTAGGTGCTGACACATTAATTTAACGTCCCAAACCAGCATGGGATTTTTTAAATACAAATCCTGCAATTATGAGTATGGATATTATGAGATATCGAAATGCATAAAGAACATATTAATCGAGGCCGGTCGGTAAACTTCGTCAGTGTCCGTGCGCTAGTCGCTGACCGGCGACACAGTTAGACGACTAGGCAGATTTGCAAAGATGGACTTTTTTTTCCGTCAAGAAAATATGTTGATGTTTAATGTACAAAGAATAAAAGCAATACACGTTAGCATTATTTAAACGCCATTGAGTATATTAACCACCTTAGCATTACCGCGCAAACGTCCAGTTAAAAATATAGAAGCATATTTTATTTATAAATAGAGTTTTGTAAAGATCGGTTGTCGATGTTGATTTAGTTGTTGACATTGAATAACGCTCACTATGACTTGCAAAGTAAGAAGATAGTTTTGAATTAATCTTGTGGTGGTCGAATATAGCCACAATAGCTTAAATGATCCGTAGCAACACCAGCCGTGCGATTCTGAAACAAAATCACCGCCGAACTCGATACAGAATTCACTCAAAACGTGCCAATAACAATCGACTTTGACATTGTTGTAATAAAGGCGAATTCATTTGCAAGCTACGAGTGTAATTGGTGTCGAAGTGATCGCGGTTTTTGTTACAGAATCGCACGGCTGATCCGGATTGTCAGAAGGTGCTGTTAAAATCAAAAGGTTTTCCAATGCCAAAATTAAAATGTTTTCCATCACTTTCTAATTTGAAAGCATAATGTTCAAAATATATTAGATGCGGGCTTCCAAATATTGTTAAAGCATAATGAACGACGTTTACGTTAAAAGCTGTACGCGTGGAATAGCAATTAGAATGGAAAATTTTATAGATTCTTATACGATCGTCAATAGACGTTAGGCAGTTGTGTCTGCACGTTACAGAATATATATAATAACGAAATATTACTTAAATAGTCATGTTTATTATTAGACTGAAAATTGTAATCGTGTAGATGTAAGTCCGGCCCACGCTCAACATATTAAATCAAGGCCGGCAAACATCTACACACAGTTTATACCGCACTGGTTAAGAACATTTAAGTAGCCAAAATAGACATAAATAATTTCATATGGTCTGAGCTATACCGTCACAAAACTTACTACTCTCTTGCCAGAGACAAAACGACCTATACCTGTCTGCACAGATCCCTAAACATTAGGCCATCCAAAAATATATTTTTTAAAATTAATTTTCAAGCATTGTCCATAGACGTAAAGTTCAAAATCCATTGAGGAAGTTTAACAGAGTGCATAACTCGAACTACTTCTGAAAGATTATGACGTATAGGGCAATCTTCTGATTGCCGATTCTAGAAAGAGTTTTCTGTCCGTATTTACTACACAGCTGGATAGGGAACGCTCAGTCCATCTCTATGTCTATGGTAGCCAAAGGCTTAATTTAATATACAAATACTAAGAGACAATAAAACTAGTATAAGTTTTCGTTTTTAAACTTAACTAATTTAGGAATACAAACAGTCACTAAGGATATGAATTCCAATAATGTCAAAATGAAGTCGTAAATTATTTTTTGGCAGTTAGTTGTTTGGCTTTTATTCTTACCGATCTCATTGATTATACGACGATTGTACAATCAGCATCAAATCAATTAAAGCAACCTAAGTTAAAACAAACATCCAAGCAATATAAGTATTTATCAGTAAAATAACTCTTGTCACGTTGACAATTAGGTATGTTTTTCCTTAACGCCAGGATACTTTAACCACTTGAGTTGCTTCAATTTGACGCTGACTGTACCTAAAGACTCAATAAAATTGATTGCATTTCGTAATATAATTATTATAAGACCTTGGTACATGTAAATTGGTAAATTAGGATCCGTAGATAGCTAGTTTTAACACTTATAACCAATCAGCGTGCCGTCTTTTCCATGTGAATAAGTCGTATGACTAATTATGTACTTATAACATTTTGACATTATGTACTTATATAATTTTTGATTGTGAGATTATACAAAGTATTAAGTATAAATGCTCATAAGAACTTTAATGTAATTTACAAACACATTTTAACAACAAGCTTTACTCAGGGGGTCCTTTAGACCATTTAGTGGCTTATATTTATATAATTGAACATCTCTAAATGTAACTTGATAAGGCGGTAGTTATATGCTAATAGTACTTGTAATATAATATAACATTGTTGATTAATGCAAAATGTTGAGAATGTGCTCGGTACGAGAACTTTTGAGTGACCTTTACAATACTGACATTTCGTCCATTTAAAGTTTTTTGATGTATTTATATTTTGCGAATAGTTTTAAGTATTTAAGTTAGAAAGTGCCTTATGTTGTGTTAGTTAGTTAGTATCGATAGGAAGTGTTACTTAAAGTACAATGACCTAAATACAATATTTTATTTTAGGCGTATTAATTAATTATTATTATTATTGTTGTGTTTTGAGTTTTTTCATTGGATACTAGCTTTTGAGTCATTTGATTACATTGTCCTGATATTTTTATAAGAGTAGACTAAACACTAAGCTTGCTAAGTTTTGGCCATTTATAGGTTTATTTTGTTTCGGCAATGAGATTCGAAATTAACATGTAAACACTGCATATAGACGGTTCTACTAACACTACTCTATTAACAAGTTATTGACATATAATTGAGATTTAATAATGATTGTCCAAGACTGAAAGCTGGTCATTTTAGCTTCTAATGCGTAACGGTGAGTGAGCAACCACGAATATGTTTGTGATTCAAAATTGACATTCCTCATCCTGTTTGACAGTTGTCTTGATTATTTAATAATGTAATTATTATGGTCTCAAATTTTACGTTTGTTGGTTGTAATCGAAATGAATGACATTAGTCTGTAATTAATTTTGTAATATTATTCTTGTGAATATGAGATTATATTGGCAATCTTATCAGCTGCATTTGCATTCAAATATATAAGGTCACATTTTATCAACTGCAAATTTGCAAAACCGCTCTTAAAAATATTACAATTTTTGTGTCAGGAAAAGTAAAAAAAAATAGCCTGAATTTTTTTTTTAATTCTAGGGCCTTATTTCTCTGATATATTTAATTAAATGTTTTGTCAAAATATTTGCAGTTGATAAAATGTGACCTTATATACTTATTCTATTGTTTCTTGTAAAACATTACTTACAAAGCACAAGGATTAATGTACGATATATTTAAGTAGTTATGTTAATTTTATAAAGATAATTAGGGTTGACTACTCCTTTCTGTTATTTTGAGTCAGGTCCTCCATTTCGTGTTTCTGTTGGTGAAACAACCATCAGGCACCAGGGTACCATTGAAATAACAGGAATGAGTAGACTCCAACCGCCTGTAGTTGAGACAAGGTTGTGCGTAGCTATTTTTACTTTATAAAAGTGTTCAACCCTGAAACCATCATCACCAAATATCGGAAGTGTTCATTGGCTTATTATTATTTTATGCCAGACGCGCCACATAATGTGAAGCTCAACTAATCCAAATCTGTCAAATTTCTTCAATACATTTTCCACCATATAGTTAAGGCATCTTATCTTATCTTATCTTAGTGGGGCCTGCTGAGGTTTCCCTCTTGCAGTAACACTTCGACCCATCGGGATCTTTTGTGCAACCCCGTCCTTTCACTCTTCTTCCTCTGTAAAGATAGATGAAGTTTGGCCACGTCCTTAAGGGCGAAGTGTCTGAAGTCCTCCGGTTTCGGATAAGCCGACCCCAGGAGTCCCATTCTTTTCCTAGCCAGAGTCACAGTCACACAGTAGGTGCTGCATTGACTCCGTTTCCTCTCCACATGCCCTACACAAGCTTTTTGTTGATAGATGCATTCTGTGGAGCATTTGTTTTGTGGCATAGTGCCCTGTCAAGGCACCGATGGTTAATCGGGCCTGCTTTCTACTGTCTCCGCATATGAACTTACTCCGTCCTAAGGCGTTTTCACCTAGGAAGGATTTGGAGTGTTTCATACCCGGCTAAGAAGTTAGTTGAGTTAAGAAATTTTTGACAGTGTGTGTAAGGTTGATGTACGCGTGTGTACTTATTATGAAATACTGCTGTACTATGATCATTAGTAGTTTGCGTTGTTTAAAGTTATGTGGCGCGGTTTTAGTGCTTACTTTGCTTATTCTTATTTTTATTAAGGCGCCTTATTCTATTAAAGATTATATTTAATTAGTGTTATAAAACTATATAGAGAGTTGTGCCACCAGTGCCCTGTCTCTTTTTTCCACAACAAAAGCAGTATGTATTGTATTAATTGACATCAAGCCAAAATAGTAAGTTCTTTATAAAAGTATACAAAATGGGATTTATAAATTTTAAGTAATATGACGGAGCTTAACGTACAAATAACGTATAGAACATAAGTTTGTAAATGGTAGGAAATAACAAATGCCACATGGCGGGAAACTTTCATGAAACACCTTTTGTTAATTTTTATGAAAATTGAAGCGCTTGCCGTCTGTCGACTGCTCCTTCTGTGTGCCTAGTGCGAGTCAATCTCACTATTCGAACTAGTTTGTAAGCTATCGACAATTCATATATTTACAATCGGAACAGCGCCATCTCTGCTGCGATTCAAAACGCAGTTAACTTTAAATTTTCATCGAACAATGAAAAATCTCGCATTTGACACGTCGTCCCGTTATATTGTATTCAGTTTTTTGTTAAGCTAAAGTTCAAAATCTTTATAAACCGGTTGGTACTAACCGTTTCTTTATGTTTAACTTTTTTTACTGGTTTTCGACCTTGTCACGAGGTTAAAGTTAAAATTATGGCATTTTATATATTGCAAGACGCCTATAAAAGGTTTGGAAGTTAATTGGTGAAAAACATATTCCTGTACACAGAAAAGGTCTGTACGTCACGACCTTGGGCGCGAATCTGTTATTTATATGAATAGGTGCAAAACCCGATTGCACCCACAAAAGATCTTTGTTCATAAATTATGTAAGGTTCATATTAGTCCTTGTTAAAATTATCGTTTATTTGCCTAACACATTGTTATATGATTTATCAACATTTGGTTCTAGCATTTTAAATTTTATTGAGTATAATCATCGTCATGACATTATTCGTTGTTAAATTATTATGCAAAGATTATAAAATAAATTAAAAGAGCTATTAACAATATTCCCTTGCGTTTCATCGATTATATTGACATACATTACTGTTATATTCGTAAATATTTGCTTCTTTTCTTATGCCAAGTGCAGACAGGTGTTTATAAAATTTTATACATGTTGATTAAGTTTAAGTTTATCTCTAGCTTTAAGACCTTATAAACTTGGTGCTACAAAATAATACATATTGTACCTTATTAATGTATTAATGATTCAAGTGTTAACATCGGAACCGCATCAATTGTACGCGTTTTTGGCTACTGTACTTAATGAAATTGACTTATTTATTATGAAATAAAAGTTATCCGATTCAAATAAAAACAGTTTTATTTTACAAAACAACAATGAAAATATAATTTGTGATAAATTTATTTTGTCATATGTTCTGTTACAGGTTTTCAAATGACTTTAAAGCCATTAATTGCCTTTTGAATCCTGCATTAGGCTGAATGGAAGGCCTTTTCCCTTTGACCAAATCATATGCATCACAATACTGCATACTTTTATATTGCATTAAATAAGCTATAGCGACCATAGATGTCCTGGACACCCCAGCATTGCAATGAACTAGAATATTATCTTGATTCACAACAGCCTCATGTATAAATGGTAAACTGGCCCTAAGTATTGGCTTCACGTCGGTTTCAGGCAAATCTAAACATTGGACATACTTCTGACAAACTTCAACATCAACATCTATGCCTAAGCTAAGTACATATTTAATATTATACGATTCTAACACATTATTGGCTGTACAATCCTGTGAGCCTATATACAAGTGGTTTACTATTGGCACAGGAACATTATCAGGTTTTGTATCGACAACAAAGCCATGACACGGTTCTAGTTTCTCGATAGCTCCTCCATTTGCCCTTTCTATAAACCTCTGTCCGTCTACACTGGTCACAACTGTTTCTGTCTCTTTCAGTTTGTTTTTTCTCATTCTCAGCTCATTGAGAAAGCTCATGTTTATTCACTATCTATGTCCTGATCTTCCAAGTCCGTGTGGGTCTGTGTGACCCCAGCCGTGGGCTGTTCGTGCTGATCGCCGTCGTAGATCAGGTGCGCGGGGTCGTACTCGACGTCGCACAGGTACAGGCCGTCGGCGGGGCAGCTAATCAGGAACTGATGCCACGAGTGCTTGGAGGGCACCTGCAGCATCACCTGGATCTCTTCGGGCGGCAGCCGGCCGGTGGCGACGCCCATCAGAGCTCCCACCATGCGGCGGATCTGACGGAAAAATTGGTGTCAACTTTAGTGTACTTCTAGTCTCTTACTAGAAGTACACTAAATGTAATAATGGTTATATACTACTCAAAATAAAATAAGGGCCACGAGGTATTTTTTCATTTTGGTGTAAATTATTAAACATTTACATATTGAAAGTAGTAAAATATTGAGTATACAAACTCTTTGATACCTAAACTTTTTAATATTGTAGTATTCATCTAATGCTGGCAATAATTTTAAATAAAATTTGATTTAAAATTATTTTTGAAAATTTTGATTGCATTTTCTTTGACGTTTTGCTTTCCTTAGCTTCTTGGTTTATTAGAAATTATCAGAGTTCATTGATATCTCGAGTCAGAAACATCTTTTGCAATATGCCACAAGCACGCAGGCGTCATATGGACTCGCTGACAGCAACCAGAGCCGTTACAATGATTGAAGAAGGTCATTCGCAGCGATCTGTGGGTTTGCAATTGGGATTTTCTCGAAGAGCTATTCAAAATCTATGGAATCGTTTCCAAGAGACCGGCAGTGTTAGAAGAAGACCTGGTTCGGGCAGAGTTCGCATTACAACAGCTCAAGAGGATCGTTACATTCGATTAAGTGCGCGCCGACATCGCACAACGACGGCCCGCAAGCTGCAAAATCGTTTACGGCTCACAACGGGTACTCGTGTCAGTGACCAAACTATTCGTAATCGATTGCATGAAGACCAGCAGGCATCAAGAAGGCGAGTTGTCCGTATTCCATTAACCAGAAATCATCGTGCAAATCGTTTAAGATTTTCCCGCCCCGTTTGGACTGGGACATAAACCAATGGGGCATGGTGCTCTTCACAGACGAATGCAAAGTTACATTTTTTAACGACGATCGGCGTATTAGAGTATGGAGAAGACGCGGCGAGAGATTTTCAGAAGCCTGCATCCATGAAGTCGATCGTTTTGGTGGTCCAAATGTAATGATTTGGGGCGGGATAAGCTTACACGGCAAAACTGAGCTCGCTATTTTAAATGAGGGTACTGTTACTGCTCAGCGGTATATTGAGGAAGTCGTCAGACCACAAGTGATCCCATTTGCCCAGCGAGCGGGTCCTGGATTCATCTTGATGCAAGACAATGCTCGTGCACACACGGCTCAAGCGACTCGGTTTGTACTGGAAGCGTCTCAAATTCAAGTCTTGCCGTGGCCGGCGAACAGTCCGGACTTAAATCCAATAAAGCACATGTGGGATCAGTTGAAACGAAGAGTTAGAGACGGTGATCAGGAAATCCACAACCAACAGCAACTCATCAACGCTGTTAAAAGAGCCTGGGAAGAGATTCCAATGGAAAATGTCAGGCATTTGATTGAGAGCATGCACTCCAGGCTTCAGGAGTGCGTAACGAAACGAGGGGGGCATACCCGTTACTAAAAGATGAGCATGGAGTATTTTCTTTTGTTTTCAGTAACTTTACATTGTTTTTATTTTTAACCTTAAATGTGTTTTTTCTTTCAAAAGCAAATAAACTTTTTAATCATTATTATTGGAATAAATTTATTGGTCTACACGGTAAAAACAACATTAGTTTTCGTTATGGAGACAAAAAAATTAATATTGGTTTTATTATTTTCATGGTACAAACAAAATACCTCGTGGCCCTTATTTTGTTTTGAGTAGTATATATAATTTTACGCAAATATTGTTGCGAACAAATTATAACGATAGCATAGCTAGTTGGGGGTGAACCTGACCCGGCGTGTCATGGGGTGCGGGTTCTTCAACACTTTGTCTTTTTTTAAAGAGTATGTGGTAAAATCGTTTTTTGGAGATACCTTTGGCTTTTGTCATATACAAAAAAAACAGTGTGCAGCTTAGCTCAGCGGTTGGTTATGTTGATTATTAAGACGTAAGTGTAATCAAATAAAAATTCGAGCTGTTCAGTGCATCAGAAGGTACCTAAGGTACGTCAAGCTGTTGCTTCCGGTAGTTAAAGGCCTAGGTGCTATTGTTAATGTGGGAAAGCCTGAGCTCAGCAGACAACCTATAAGGCTGATGATGATGTATGAAGAGAAAATAGCAAAGCAGTTTGAAGTAGCTGTGATGTTCTTGGTTTCTAATTAGTAAAGTCACTTGCGGTGTAATTGAAGATGTTCACCACCTGCTGGTAGAATGTGCCCAGAACGAGAGCAAGAGATGAGAATTAAGTCTTCTCGCGCCATATGCACTACCGGTAGTGCATAAGGGGGCCCGCTAATTATACTTACGGCGCGAGACAAGTTAATGGCATCGTTAAACCTTAACATTATAGATATAAGCATGTTTCATGGAATTCTGTCCTCCCTCACATGTAAGGAAGCCAGAATTCTTTATAATTTTGTTCTAGTTAGTCTAGTTAGTAGAACGAACATCTAATGATGTTGTAAACACGTGAGTAAATACCCGAACCGAGTCCAAGTTTTTTTATAGCGCGCAAAATGTATAAGTACCATTACCTACTTTGGTTTTTGGTAGAGTTGTCACATGAGGATAAGATACTTAAATAAATTTTCATAAATTTATAAATTACTTATTTTAAGTATTTTCTTTTTATTGTTTTAGTTTTCAATAACTTTTAATTTTTTAATTTTTCAGATTTAGGGTATGTTCCGATACGCACTGCGAGCACTAAGGTGTATCGTCAATTTAGTATACAGCGAAGCCGTTCCTTTATAGTTAGCTATACTGGTTACTGTTTAAAACGGAACGCAGTCCAGTATACTGTCATCCATGTCATTTCTGGACGCTGTTGATCACGTGATCAAAGCACTAAGAGCACCTTACCTCGAAAATGCCAGTGCTTACAGTTCAAAAATGGCGACGATTTATGACGTCACATATTTCCCTAGGATACTGCGGCAGTATACTGTCAATCCATAACGGAACAAATTTCGCACCAGTAAGATCACTGGACAGTGCTCGCAGTGTATATCGGAACATACCCTATAATAATTGGAAAACACTCACATGGCACATCAAATGTACAGTCATTATAGACGTTCTAAGATTTTAGGTGCCAATATTTATAATGTTAAGATCGAAGTGTTCGTGAAGCTACGTGAAATAAGCAATATTTTTATTATACTAGCATTGTTCATACACATTGTACAGTAATTAACGTATTAAAAGTCCCTAAATAAATAAATAAATTATTATTATTATTATTATTATATCAGCCATAGCTGTCCCACTCCTGGGCAAAGGCCTCCCCACAGTTTTTCCACACCTTCCGGTCCCCCGCAACATCACGCCATTCATTCATGAACGCATCAAGGTCGTCCCGCCATCTTCGTCTTGGTCTACCTGGTCGCCTTTTCGCATTTTGTGGGGTCCACTCCGTTGTGATCCGCGCCCACCGTTCATTCGGCATGCGGTAGACATGACCAGCCCAGTCCCACTTCAGCCCGGCGGCCCTTCGAGTTACGTCAGCAATTTTCGTGCGAGAGCGCAGCTCTGTGTTTCGAACGCGGTCTTGTCGCTTTACTTCTAAAATGCTGCGCTCTATCGCTCGCTGGCACACCCTGAGCCTAGACTTCGAAGCTTCCGTCAAATAAATAAATAAAGAAAAAAAACGAGTAAAATCAAACAAGCACCTGGTTGTGAACAAAAGCTCTGCCCTTGAACTCCACTTCCCAGTAATCGAAGATGTCGGCCTGTTGGCGCGTGTAGCTGGTGACGAGCGGGGCGCCGCGCCGCAGCTCCGCCGACAGCAGCTCTCGGCGGCTGTGCTTGCTCTGCTTCCGCTTGTCGAACCTCTTGAAGGTGGTGAAGTCGTGGTACCCCACCAAGTGCTTTAAACCTTCTCTAAACTTCTCCTCGTTAAAACCGCGCAATCTAAATATAAAAAAGGCGGTTAACAAGGCCATCTATCAATCACATTTTTTTTAAGCTAAAATTAACTTTCACCTTAAACACAATTTTTTGCATTGATTTACTTAGTATAGTATTTCGCCCGTTCGCTCGCACACACACGCACAGACGAAAAGCCTAACAACTCTCTGACTCTGCTTCTCTGCTGCAGTAGCTTTAAGGTATGTTCCGATATACACTGCGAGCAATGTCCAGTGCTCTTACCTGGTGAGAAATTTGTTCCGTTATGGACTGACAGTATACTGCCGCAGTATCCTATGGAAAAATATGACGTCATAAATCGTCGCCATTTTTGTACTGTAAGCACTGGCATTTTCGAGGTAAGATGCGGTGCTCTCAGTGCTTTGATCACGTGATCAACAGCGTCCAGAAATGATGACATGGTTGACAGTAGGTATACTGCACTGCGTTCCGTTTTAAACAGTAACCAGTATAGCTAACTATAAAGGAACGGCTTCGCAGTATACTAAATTGACGTCACACCTTACAGTGCTCGCAGTGTATATTGGAACATACCCTTTGTGTGGATGTGTAGTTGCGTATGAGACATGCGACAATTTGAATATCGATGGAGTTTGAATCATAGTTTTATACTTGCGCCTGGGCGCATAGCTGGCGGAGTGCGACGGGGCCGAGGCGTCTACTCAACGGGACGCCTGTGATTAGTAGTTATGTACTGGGTGACCAGTACGATGAGCGAGATTCATCTACTTTTCGATCACGAAAGTAAGAATTCGTATAACACGACACTGACAGGACGGCGTCCTGAGGACGCTGACGCACGCTATGCTGCCGTCCCGTTGGCGGCCCGCCCCGTCCGCCTTGTCTAGGGCTTTTCTGGTGTAGCTTCTGTTAAAAGCCATTGAATGGCCAATTTTTTAAAATTGTTATGTCAGTAAACACTATATGGGACAAGTAACAACTGTAATTATAATAAAAATAAATGTTTAATTTATATCTAATTTAGTTTGTAATAATGTGTCAAAATTCTTACTTAACAAAATAGCACCTTTTCCATTCTTCAACAGGTATGAATGAGCCTATATTTGAGTATTCTGGCAAAGTCACTCCTTCTTTAAGAACTGCAAATCTTAATCAAAAAATCATTAACATAGGTAACTACTTCAACAAATTAAATTAAGTATGCATTTCTATTTTTATTATTCTATTTTCTATTTTCGAGTTGATTTTATTTGGCATTTTCGAGGTAAGGTGGTCTCAGTGCTTTGATCACGTGATCAACAGCGTCCAGAAATGACATGGATGACAGCATGGATGACAGTATACTGGACTGCGTTCCGTTTTAAACAGTAACCAGTATAGCTAACTATAAAGGAATGGCTTCGCAGTATACTAAATTGACGTCACCTTACAGTGCTCGCAGTGCATATCGGAACATACCCATTAGAAACACTTTAGAAAAGCATGCACGGCATATTCCATTTTTGAAATTGAAAAAATAAAACTTCTTTCTTAGCTATTCCTATCCTTTTGGCGGCAATTGAACATCGAATTGGAATTTCGTTTTGATTTTTTGTACAAAATGGGCAAAAATAAAAGTTGTGATGCATCAACTAGGTAAATAATTGTTAATTTGCACATCAACCAAAAATGGATGTACAGGAGAATAACTGATAATTTAAAATGTTCCGTAAAGAAAGTTTTTTATGCTATTGATTTATTGACCATTATAAAAGACACGGAACTATTCAAAATGTTCTTATAAAGGCTTGACCGAGGAAAATTTCAACTAGAGAACATATGCTAATCGTACATATTGCTAAACAAGACCCATTTAAAGGCTCCAACCAGATTAAAAATTTAGTTTTTTCGCCTGATGACCCTAGAAACGTCTCGTCAAGACTGGTACGCTGTAGATTAGTGGAAGCAAAATTGTTTGGGAGGGTTTCTCGAAAGGTACCGCTTCTTACCAAGCAACATTAAAAGACGCGATTATTATTCACTAAAAAGTATGTCAATTGGACGGTGCGAAATTGGAAAAAAGTCTTATTCTCAGATGAAACTAAAATAAACATGGTAAATTCAGATGGCAAGTGTTACGTTAGACGTCCAATAAACCATGCTTTTAATTATAAATACACTAGAAGCATAGTGAAGCACAGGGGCGGCAATATCAAGGTAAGGGGATGTTTTTCCGGATGTGGAGTTGAACCCATTCGAAAGATTGAAGGTACAATGGATCAACTGCAGTACAAAAATATCTTAGAAGAGACAATGATTCCCTACTCTGCCGACAACTTGCCTGTAATCTGGATTTTTCAGCATGATAATGACCCTAAACACACCACTAACAGTGTAAAATATCTTCTTAGGGAACAGCGTATTACCGTCTTAGACTGGCCTGCAAATAGCCCTGATTTAAATCCCATAGAAAATCTGTGACATGTCGTAAAAAAGAAAGTCTCAAACAAACAAACAAACATAACTCCAGACACAACAAACTATACAAAGCTTTTGTCGAAGCATGGAATTCAATCCCACTAGAAAAATGTATGAAATTGCTTGAATCAATGCCACGTCGTTGTGGAGCTGTGATTGATAATAAAGGATATGCAACAAAATATTAATTATAAGTTTTAGTAGCCTATACACAGTATCTATTACCTATATTATATAATGCTCAATAATTAAACCTATAAATTATTTATCTTTTATTTTTTTTGTATTGTATCTAATTAATTGTCAATTATTGCTGGTACTTTAAAACTATTTAGTTGTTTGTATGAAATTTAATATTTAATTGGTAGTTGTTACGTTGATATTTTGTTGTTTTTTCTAATAAATGATAAGTTATTGAACATATTTTATGCTATTTGTTGTTTCATTTCTAAATAAAAAGTATTAGGGTCAAATATCTTGTATAATGTTAAGTTCCGTTGGTAGTGTTTCTAAAAATTAATAATAATACCAATAAATGTCTTTTATTCTTATTCTTATTCTTAATTATATGTCCACCACTGTATATATATATATATATATATATATATATATATATATATAATTATGTAGGTAGGCAAGCAACATAATACATACATGCTACTTTGCTGGTGCTGGTTTATGGATCACCAGTCTTCTATTAAAAATAAAAATAATTACCTGTATAAATATGTTCTGGACAATGCTTTAGCTCTTGCATTAAAGTCATCGGACACTCTTATACAGTTTTTAATAAATATACTTGTTTCTCTCTGGTAAAAGAACTTGTTTAAATTGTAACAAATGTGATGAGGGTCAAACATTTTTGATCCATATCTCTCAAGATCAAAGTGGGCTGCAGAACATAAAGCATGTACTCCCCCATCTGTACTGTAAAAGATGAATGTGATTAAAATTAGTTTATATTATGTTATGAAAAGAATCCTTCCTTTCCTTTCAGCATAATATTGCTCCAATTTTCTTTCCAGTTTATCAACACAGTCACAGTCAGTTTGTCTACACAGATTAGATAATAACTAAATAACTTACTTACCGACTGGATAAAGTGATAGTTGGATAATTTAAAGATCTGAGTTGTAATAGACCAAGTTCAACTATTCCTTGCACACTCTGAGTATCAGGGTAGTTTTTTCCTTCTTTGAGCCATATTTTTTCAGAGGACCTGTAGTCGGTATTTTGAAGTCACAATTATAAAAAAACAATGATGTAAAGATGCTTAAGACTGATCCCAGTAGGTATAGCAAAGAGATTATTTACCATTAAAATACTAACCTAAAGCGCGTACCTATATATGAAAAAAACGTCAAGTATCTAGCTTTCATTATAATGAAACGGCTATAAATATTTA
This sequence comes from Eudonia mercurella, assembly GCA_963082485.1. Lineage (NCBI taxonomy): Eukaryota > Metazoa > Arthropoda > Insecta > Lepidoptera > Crambidae > Eudonia > Eudonia mercurella. The sequence continues at coordinate 19,538,211 of OY720030.1, read as the reverse complement.
AGAATACATTCTTTGGTTTATCAAAAGCAAGCAATACCTAATAATTTAAAAAAAAATAGTATTTTGAGGTTATTTTGACAGCTTTTTTACTATTTCGATAATACACACAAAGGCAAAGGGATATAGCTAATTCGTCCAATTTTTTTACTTTTGGATGTATGATATATTATATATTTTAGTAAAGATGTGGGATTTATCATCGAGTGAAACGTTAGAGACATCAACTACACTACAATACCTATCAGATTTAAATGCATTTTGATTTTTGGTTCGAATACCTATTCTAATTTACACAATGAATAATAACATTACTTTGTTATTTGGCTGTGCTGTACAAGTAAGGTCTCTTTGTCTTCTAGAATTGAGAAACAAATGGCAATTTGTGTTGTGTTGTGACATTTCCATATTTCTGTCCCTATCTCTCACGTCACATTTAGCCGAAAATGGCTCAACAGACGTGGCATATGTTTACAGTGATAACGTTTTTATTTACAGTTTTATCACTTGTCGGCGATGTTTTCTCAACATCAGCGGCACCATGGTACGAAAATCTACCAGCTGTGACTATGGACTATAAAGTTCACATAGATGCTGGTAAAGAAGACTGCTACTTTCAATATGTTCAACCGGGTGCTACATTTTATGCCAGTTATCAGGTATGATCTAAATGATTTTCAGGAAAACATATTTTAGTTCATACGGTTCTTTTTCGGATCATAGCCGTGTCATATAGTACTATTTCAATGCTTAATTAACCTGTAAATCTTGATTAGAAAGTTTGATTATTTAAAGAAACTTTCTACTTTGTTTGTAGGTGCTAAAAGGAGGCGATGGCATGTGTGGGTTCGCGGTACGCCACCCCAACGGACAGGTGGTGCACCCGTACGAGTGGCGGCAAAGCGCCGAGTACGCAGACCAGTCTTCGTCGGGCGGGTACTACGCTGTGTGCATCGACAACCAGTTTTCGCGGTTCGCGGGCAAGCTGGTCAACCTTTATTTGTCTGTTATCAGATACGACATGTGGGAGAAATATGCCAAGGAGGTGGAAGAGCTTGACATGAATATTAAAAACTTTACTGTGAGTTTACTGATACTTACAACAAATATTATTGCATGAGGCACACTAAAGTTTGTGTTCAATACTGATAGTTTTATAAAAAGTGTTAGTGTTACTTTACATTATATAACATTGCACATAAAATTCAATCTGTAAAAACATTCTAACTATTAATTATTTTCAGACTTCAATTCAATTTGTGGAGCGTAACATAAATGATATACTGCAATACCAGTATCACTCCAGAGCAAGAGAGTCACGTGATTACAATTTGTTGATGGACAACAACACTTATGTTCTCAGGTTTGATTTTCTATAATTATAATGGGCAACATCACATTAACTTTTGTTAGAAAGATACAAATTTGTAATGTGAAGTACTAAACTTCAAAGCTACAAGTTTGTATCTTTTTGTATCTCTCGTATATCTGTTAGTCATTTTATATAAATAATTAAAGGACTGGTAATTTTCTTGCATAAAGTATTAGCATAGCTGTTCTGGGGTTTGTTTTAGTGTTTTGCCATGCATGAGTTAAACTTTGTTTTAGTTTGGTTAGTTTTCATTTTAGAAATGTGATAATTATTCACATTTTATTCTTTATCTCAAGTTATGTATAAAAGTTAGTGTCAAAGTTGTAAAGTTCTCTAATTTGTATAGTTCCTGTTTTACACTTTTTTATTTAAACAAATTTTCTCTTTCAGGTGGTCTTTCATTCAAATATTAGCCATAGCAGCGACTGCATCACTGCAAGTCTTTTTTGTAAGAAAACTCTTTGAAGTCAAAGACAATTCTTCAAAAACGAGAATATGATTATCTTAATCTTGTTGTCAAAGTGTGATCAATGGATTGTTATCTCAAGGCGCTCCACTTGACTGAACTCTTCATTCCATGTTACTCCCGTTTTGTCTCTGATTATTCTTAAAATGATCTCTCTGTTTATACTTTTTAATTGTGCATAGTGCTGGGCCTGTGTTGGATTAATAATATGAAACTATATTGCACCAAACAGCTGTATGTTTGACCTATCTTATCCAAATTAAGTCTGCCACGGTTTTTCAATTCAACCTGTTGGGATCTTTCGTGCTACTACCTATGTTACCTTTTTATATATCTTTACAGATGGGCAATTCATACAGTGTTGCAACTAGCTATTTAATCTACATAGGTTTTTATTTGAAATTTAATAAGACCTTGGTCGAAATAATGAAAAATATTAGTTATGCACTATTTATTTCTCAATCGTTATTCATACTCAGTAGAATAAAGTACAAGGTGCACAATCACAACATACTCTGTGTTCATTCCCATAATTTTAATTTCCGAGATTGACATTTCCAAGATCTGATTCTAGTTAGGTGCATTTTTATAGGTATTTACTACGTTTTTATTTGTTCGCTGTTAAAATTGTTATAATTTATTTTGAAAATTGTGTGTTAGTCTACTTTTCTACATTTTAATAATTGACATATTTTTGTATCATTGTTTGCAATACCATGATAATGTACTTAATAGGTACACAATTTTTATATAAGAATACAAAGTACACTATGGAATAAATAATTTTATATTATCTCATTCAGTTATTTAATTTCGTCAAGTATAACTCCCGCTGAATACATGAAGTGTAGAGCACTCTACATCAACTATGCGCTCTACTAGTTTTCGAAGTACTTACAAAACGCCGACAGAGGCTGGATCCGCCCTTAGCTGTCAAAGCGGACCGAGCAGGAACTTTGCTTCGTCTGCTTAAACCCATATCGTGACGTAACTACGGAAAGTCCGAATATACAAGATTCTTTTGGCGTTCGGCAGCCGCGCAACAGCTGCACGCCCATGTTTCAGTAATTAATTATTTTATTTAATGGCTTCGCGTTTAGCATTTATGCGTAACTACGTCGTCGTCGTGTCAAGATTCTATGAAATGTCAGTCAGCTGTTAGTTCCATTTACGAATTTTGTGATCTTTGTAACGATCCTCCCAACTAAATACAAACTGATTGGATTTACGTGAATTTCATAGTTGTTTGTACCAGGCTTCTTGGTTCAAAAGTTCACTATTTTTGTGAGTATTTTCAGGTGTCAACCACATCGCAATAATTTTAAAAACCAGTAATTTTTGAAATTCAAATAAAATAACGACTAATTTAGTGCCCGGGATGAATGAAGATTACTTACTAGTGGACCCGGCGGACTTCGTACCGCTTTGACAGTTTCATTCATTCCCGTGGGAATCGGGATAAAAACTATCCTATGTGTTAATCCAGGTTATAAATTATCTGTACGCCGAATTTCATTCAAATCCATCCATCCGTTGCAGGCAGCAATACACACAACTTTCGTATTTATAATATTAGTGCAATTATGTACAAAATTTCATGATTATCGGTTGAATAGTATACGCGTTAAAGCGTAACAAATAACAAACAAGCAAACTGACTTTCGCATATTAAGTTAGGTTACTATTAGTTAGAATAGTTAGAGGGTAAAAACTCTGATTTAGACACACATCTGCTTATAACGTAAGTATACCACTATTGTAACCCTGTAAAGGCCATCCCAAATAGAGTGCTAAGCACGCTTACGCTTGCGTGATGCCTTTCCCTGTAGAAACCTTCTGACGTTGTTTTGATCGTGATCAAGCAGTGTGGCTTGAGGAACCCTTTAAGTTTCTCGCCGCCCCCAAAAAAGTCCGGTGACGCTGTGAAAGCAGTTTACAGATAACAGCAAACTCTCTCCTAAACATTTTTGAGCTTATCAGCGAAATCAATCTTTTTTTTATATTTTGACGTTTCCATGACAACAAAACAAACAAATCATTTTGTATTGGAAAATTAAATTATCGTTTTTAGTATTTTCCGTTACTTATTATTTATGTTTCTCACTGCTTAAACCTTCCCTGAACTTCCACTAATATTTTAAAATCAAAATTAGCCAAATCAGTCCAGCCATTCTCGAGTTTTAGCGAGACTAACAAACAGCAATTGATTTTTATACAATCTGTCCGGGGAAGTAGTAATCAAACTTTAAGAGTGTGATCTATGAACATTTTTATCGATAAAAATACCTCAAATCAGAGGTCTGACCCACCTCTCGCCAAATTACAAGAATTTAAGTTTTTTCTTTTTAGTATTGACTTCTTCCTTTAAAAAAAATCGATAGCATAGGTACCTTGCCACTGATAAGCAAATATTTGGTATCATTCGATAGCTAACAAGATTACCTATTAGTGGAAGTAGCAAACATACACGGGCCCCATACATTTTGAGAAAGTAAGGATTGATTTAAGTAAAAAAACATGTAATTTTTTCACGTCTTTTTCAGCTATTTTAAAATATCATAAAAACAATGTCATTAAAGTATGTTTTATTTGCATTGTATTACTAGTATTTGAGCTATTCTACAAAACGAAGGTAAATTTATTACTTTACGTCTATTAGTTCCGATGCTATCGCTGAACGAAAGGGGTCCCTTTTTTAATTTTTAATTTTACACAGATCGATGATAAGAAAAGAAAACAAATAATAAAATCAATGTATTTTTTCAAAGTTTTTATTTGTAACTTTTATAGTAGTAAGCCCTAGTAAGTAGTAATAACTAACAACATGAGTAAAAACTTAAATTAAATGTTCGAAATGACCCCCTCCATTTGTAATGCACATAGTCGCTCTTAAAGCTACTTGATTAGTTGCTTTGCGCAACATACGATGATTCTGTCGTATCTCATCGCTGACAAGCATAATTCTGTGTAGTAATTTTTCTCGGGAGTTTACCGGTTCGAAATAGACTTGCTGCTTCATTTTACCCCAAAGAAAAAAATCTAAAGGGGTAATGTCAGGCGAACGCGGAGGCCAACTAACTGGACCTAAACGACCCACCCACTGTCCTGGGAATCTTTCATTTAAATGTCGACGCACATCTCTAGCAAAATGGGCCGGAGCACCATCTAACTGCAACCACATCCTACGCCGATAAATGAGTGGTAGCTCAGTCAAAGCTTCGGTGAACTCGTTCCTCAAAAACTCCAAAAATCTTGCTCCGTTCAGCGATGGTGGCAGCTCAATGGGTCCGATTAATTGATCGTCGATCATTGCAGCCCAAACATTCACGGAAAACTCGTGTTGAAAGCTTGCAGGACGTTTAGCGTGAGGATTTTCTTCAGCCCACACATGCAAATTGCGAAAATTTGTAATTCCCGTTCGTGTAAATTTAGCTTCATCTGTCCACATGATTTTCCTCATAAAATGTGGATCTTCCAGGATTTTTCTGCTGATCCATGCATAAAAAACTGATCGAAGCCGGTAATCCGGATCTAAAACATTTTGTACTTTTCGAAAATGATACGGATGAAGTCCATTTTTCTTCAAAATTTCCCACACGTGTGTTTTCGGTAAGCCCAAACGTATACCAAGTCTACGGACGCTCAATCTTGGCTCTCTAGTTATTGCTAACAATATTTCTTCTTCAACATCGTGTCTTGGATGGCGTACCACGGGAGATCGCTCAACTGGCCTTAAGCTTATCCCTTGTTCTGCAATCCTGCTGTGCACGTTGATAAACGTACGAAAGTTCGGCGTTCGTCGTGTCGGGTATCTTCTTGCATATTCACGTACTGCGGCTCTAGCGTTGCCATTGCAAAATCCGTAAATAAAATGGATGTCTGCTAATTCTGCATTAGAATACTCGTATCCTCCACGCGGCATAGCGAAAAACGTTCAAAACTTGTTCAAAACAGAAATAACAAAACAAGATAACGGGACACGCACGATTGAAGTGACTGTGTAAAACAGACTAAAGACACACTGGTTTCAACACTGATTCTCACCAATGCGATGTAGTCATCGCCCTTTTCTTTCATAAATATCATCTGCCTCTTTCTAACAACAAATACAAAAGATTTCCAGAAACTAATCCGACTACCTGACTAGCCGCGCTACGCGCCGCTGTGAAGGGGTCTCTTTATTCAACGATAGCATCGGAACTAATAGACGTGAAGTAATAAATTTACCTTCGTTTTGTAGAATAGCTCAAATACTAGTAATACAATGCAAATAAAACATACTTTAATGACATTGTTTTTATGATATTTTAAAATAACTGAAAAATACGTGAAAAAATTACATGTTTTTTTACTTAAATCAATCCTTACTTTCTCAAAATGTATAGGGCCCGTGTATGTTTGCTACTTCCACTAATAGGTAATCTTGTTAGCTATCGAATGATACCAAATATTTGCTTATCAGTGGCAAGGTACCTATGCTATCGATTTTTTTTAAAGGAAGAAGTCAATACTAAAAAGAAAAAACTTAAATTCTTGTAATTTGGCGAGAGGTGGGTCAGACCCCTGATTTGAGGTATTTTTATCGATAAAAATGTTCATAGATCACACTCTTAAAGTTTGATTACTACTTCCCCGGACAGATTGTATATATAGATTTACCGAGGTTTGCGTATGACGAATCTGGGTAATATTTGTAATGAAATAACTTTAGAATGCATATTCTAAAATAAGTTTATAACGTATATTTAATCATAATTACATTACATAGCTATAAATAAGTCTCGTCGACTATAATATACCGTTAACTCTATATACAAACAATAATTTATTAGGTAAGTACATACATTAGTGAAAGATTGAAAACAACTTGTTTTTACTAGTTTCAAGATTTGTCAAATTGCGGTGCCAGGCAGCTTAAGGATTAAATAAATGCACCTTAAGAATTCCTAGAAAGGAAAATATTTTTTTTTATTCCTTTGCTTATTACTAGACCCGCACAGCCAGTACCTAAACGCACTAATCCACTCGTAGGTGGTAAGAGCACTTCCTAATCAGTCAATAATTCAAGATAGTCACTTCACCTCAGGGTCCCCGCCATCTATCAACAAATCTTGGAACCGCACCAATAATTCCACTGCCCAAAACATCACTTTTAGATTCGGAATGTTTCTAGTCTTAAATCTGTTTATGACTTTATCAAGAATCAAAATAATTGATAAAACAAAAGGCTACTTCGCTTTAATGACTAGTTAAATTCAGATAAAATTGCGGCCAAGCGAAGCGACGACGTGTCAGCTAGACAAATACAATACAATACAATACAACATGTCAGACAATTAATGTATCACTTATGGAAAAACTAATCAGAAAAGTCCTTACATCAAACTGTACAACATTTTTACGTTGAATCTCATGCGTAACTGTACACTTCATATTAACATTAATTAAATATTATTAAACATGACAAAAACTCGATTGCGAGCGCGAAGTTATATATACGATACAGGTCAAGTAACTAGTTTAAAATAACAAGCACCTTTTAGAACAGCGTAGAGTAGCAGTTCTAATGAATTGGTCCAATATACATCTACTATACAATCTAAATAAAGGCAGTGTCTGGACGGACAACCATGTGAAGTCAGCCGACGCGGTGCTCCCACCTTAATTAAGTGCTAGTCGGACGATGACAGCTACAATGACAAATACACTTTATACTAAAACTAATATCATCATACTTCGATATTCTATAGTGTGATGTCTGATTGTGATTCAATACGTGCGATCAAGTGTGAAATCATATCACAATTCGCGATGTTTATTGCGTTTCTTAAATAAAGCTGACTGATGAAACGTCTAAGCCAGTGTTAAATCAGTCTGGCCTTTCTAGAAAAAGACCGATAGGTATTCTTTATGTTCCTCGCTATTACGTCATCAATATACAGAAAAATCGTCGGCAAAAGACCTCTAAAAGACTGATTAGTTGTGTTCAGCATTTCTGCTTCTAGATGAAATGGAAGGCTTCAGGCAGTCGTCTCGTATTCGGTGTTCTTAGGGCTTCTGCTTTAGCTTCGACGAGTAGCGCCAGCTCTAGTTCTTTAACAGGGTAGAGCGAGAATTAAAATAAACCATAATATCACTTTTAACTCATCATCATCATCATCATCAGCATTATCCCAAGGATCTCATCATTCATCTCAAATGGCGCTATCAAAATTTTACTTTTTGCTGAAAATAATTTTCGCATTTTTGTGCCCCTTGTCACCGGGCACCTAGAGAAACCGCTCCACTTGCTCTACCCTATAACCGGTGCTGCAGACGAGAGTTGAAAGTTGTAAACTGCTTGGTCTTATTGTGTCTGTGATGTTATGTTTTTCAATGTAAGGTTCAAGGTTTCCGCTTCTGCCCGAGGTAGGTGGCGGAGAGCGCGAGCAGCCGGTACCGCTGGCGCAGGTTGCGCGCGCGCACGTGCGCGGACGCGATCTCCGCGGTGTACGCGCCCGGGAACCAGCCCGCCTCGCCGTCGCGCGTGCGCTCGCCGTAGTACCAACCTACGACAATTAAATAAATAAAAATAAGACCCCACACAAAATGTACCTATAGGATAAACCGTTCGGACGATTTGGCTAGAACTTTGGAATAGTCTGTAAAATACTGGTGATAGATTGTTAAAAAATGACTAGTTTCGGAAATATACCTAGCTAGCTGACTTGCTATATTCTATATGCTAGCTATGGTTTACAGTTTAAGCCAAATAACATTATTTTCATTTTACAACTGATATAAAAAACAATTTACATCACTTTTAATATTATATTTTATTCCACACAGCTTGGCTCTGAGCTGTGTGGAAATCGACTTAGCTATGCTCGTCGCCCGAGTACCACCGCGCCCGGGGAGGCACAGATGGGTATATGGGGTTCTCCTCTACAGCTCCCGCCTCCCTGGCCAGACTCGAGGGTTCGGGATTCGGGAAGAGGAGGGGCCTACCCACTAAAAACCACCGTATGTCCACTTCACGCGCCGCTAGGATGACAGATCACCGGTTCGGCAGTCACCCGTGTTCACCAGTGTCTGTAAGACAAGATGTCGAATAGAAGCGTGACTCACCCTCCTGCGTCTTCCTGGTGACGTTGACCACGTCCCCCTCGGCCAGCGGCAGCTCGTCGGGCTGCGCGGGGCGGTACGCGTACAGCGCGGCCACCTGCGGGCAGTCCCAGCCCGCGTACACCGCCTCGCCCGCCGCCGCGTCCGGCGGGGACAGCGCCTCCGACCACCGGGACACGTCCGTCTCGCTGGAGCACGACATCAGCTGTGGGGATTGAGGCAGCATTTAGATCAAAATCTTTATTGTTATCTAAAGCTCGACATTCACGGTCAGTTAAACTGGTCAGTTGAACTGACGTACATTCAAAATCTGACCGTGAGTGTAAAATCTTATGTTGAAATTTTTAACTGACGACAACCCACGGATATTTCCGGGCGAACCGTAATCCGCTAACGTCAGTTCGTTTGCATCACGCCAAACTGACCGTGAATGCGCGTGTTTACATCCGTTTGCTTGCCATCAGTCGGTCGGAGCTTTATATTATAAGAAATTTATGTACACGAAGACTTTTTATCGGTGATCAGGACCTACTGATTCCGACTAAGTAAATGATGGCCATTGCAATAATAATAGTAGTTACATGTTTTCTTTTTATAAATTTTATTTTGTATTTTTAATTAGGTAACCAAAATTAATTAGTATGTATGGTCTTTCTACGTTTTTATGATCCGAATCCATTTTTTCAACTGACGCGGTAAGAGATTGCCTAGCCAGGATATGTAGTAACGCACGTCTGCAGGCGGCCCCTTCGATCGAAAAATTAAGGCCTGTTTTAAGCCAGTGAGTGGGGAAATCGTTTTGGCTTACATCCGTTTTAACTGATCAGTTAACAGCTGAATTCAACTGATCAGTTAACAGTTGAATCAACTGATCAGTTTAACTGACCGTGAGTGTCGAGCTTTAGTGTATAAAAAGTGTAAAATTTTTGTAAGGGACTTAAAACTTAGTCGCCGTTTTCGGACACGGCAATTTTATAGAAAGCTCCCAAATTATTTTTATATAGAGCTATGAATAATAGCTTAAGGCTAAAAGTTAAATAAAACAATAACAAAATAAAATTAAACACTCACTTGTCTTCTCCATCTCCTTGTATGGAGGAGAGACATGGACGCTTAAAGCCGCTGACAGGAAGAGAATCAATGTTTTTAAAATGTGATGCTGGCTATATGCTAAAAATACCTAGGATAGGCCTATCGCACAAATGTCTTGGTCTAAAAGCAATTAAAAATAGAAAATGCACAGCGTCTGTCTCCGATCTGCAAGCAACGCGTGATGCGATATTTCGGTCATGTTGCACGAAGAGATGCAGATAACCTTGAGCGTCTGATGGTGACGGGAAAAATAGAAGATAAAAGATCCATAGGCTGGAGCCCCAAACGCTAGTCAGATCAGACCTCCGAAAATCTGGATATGCCCGTCAGCGCCGCCGCACTGAGCGCAACCGATGGAAACAGTTGGTTGACCGGATAAAACGGAGTCACGTTCTTCAGCAGTGAGGGAACGATTAGGAAGAAGAGTGCTCACCTTATTCATGGTGCGGCCATGGTGCGGGGCGGAAGGGGGTTACATGTTTGCGTATACATATTGTGCTATGGTATAATGCCCTCGTGGTTCTGTGCGGGGGGGAGGAGAGAGGAGGGGGGTTACACGTCTGTGTATATTGTGCTATGGTATAATGCCCTCGTGGTTCTGTGCGGGGGGGAGGAGAGAGGAGGGGGGTTACACGTCTGTGTATATTGTGCTATGGTATAATGCCCTCGTGGTTCTGTGCGGGGGGGAGGAGAGAGGAGGGGGGTTACATGTCTGTGTATATTGTGCTATGGTATAATGCCCTCGTGGTTCTGTGCGGGGGGGAGGAGAGAGGAGGGGGGTTACACGTCTGTGTATATTGTGCTATGGTATAATGCCCTCGTGGTTCTGTGCGGGGGGGAGGAGGGAGGAGGGGGGTTACACGTCTTTGTTTATAGTGGTATGGTATAGCGTGGTGCGCTCACCATCTCCATGGTGCGGCCCTCGTGGTTCTCGAGCAGCGTGATGAGCAGCGCGTGCCTGGCGGCGGCGTCCCCCGCGCACACCTCCAGCAGCGAGCGCGCGCAGTGGTCCACCGCCACGTAGCACTGCTCACTGCGACAAACAAACAATCACCTCATTCAGACACAAACATACAACCCCTACGACCCGCAAGCTTATTACCGAAAAAAACAACCAGTCGATAATTAGTTGCGGTTGAAAAATTTGTACGGACACAAATCGCTGAATGATCGCTCGCTTAGCGCACACTTGCGATAAAAATTATTATTATTAAAACTTTGACAGGCAAGCAGTTGCCACAACTGATAGTGCCTGTGCCTGTATCTGTCTAGTTTATTTTGAAATTGGTTGATGTTGGAGGCTAAGACAAAATTATCTGGGAGCTAATTTCACTCTTTTACATGTTGTCTCTGTTGCATATAAAATGTTTATAGGGATTGCTGTTAGCAACATGGATGGGTACGTAGTTTGTATCTGTGACCTCTGAGTTGTTGTTTTCATTTCTTTCGAAGATCATGGGTATGTCATTGCAGTCAAAATTACCATTTAGTAAATGTTTAGTCGGTCAATGTATGTAAACTATTACATACATTGAGCGATTTGTACGTAACACCAATTTATCAACTGCAACTATAGCAGTCGCGTTGCAATTGTACAATTAACAACTGGTTGCTTTTTTCGGTAATAAACCTGCCGGTCAACCCGAGCCGAGGTCCTAGCCTTTAGAGGCGCCCTCAGGTTGAGATTCTAGCAGGAAAGGATCATGCCTGAGTGATGTACATCCTGCATCCCTCTAGAAACCCTCTAACGGTGTTTCGATCATACGGCTTGAGGAACCCTGTAAGTAAGGAAGCCTGAGGCAATCGGCAAACTCTTTTTTAAAGAGACACTAGACCGAAGCTAGCGACATTTTTTTTCGTACGAATTTTACTCGTACGTACACATACGATATTAAACGTGCGAATGGAACACTATGAACACGCACACTGGAAAAAAACGAAATCAGAAAAACACATTTTCTCAGTTGAAATGCCAGTGCGAGGTAGACACTCAGATCCTCGCACACTAGATGTGCGTGTACCCATTGTTCCAGTTACCATAGTAGTTGGAGATGTATGGTGCATATTCGTACATGTTCGTACAAAAACGTTTCCAAATGCGACAGGTCATGAGTACTGGATGAAGAAAGTGCTTCGACGGATTTTATCTGGCGTTATGAACTGACGCAAGCGGCCTCCCAGCGAATTCTACTTGCGCAGGAGTAGGTGCCAGTACAAACACAATTAGTCTATGAGTAAGGATTGTAGCTTGTACCGGCCAGCTGCAGCTGCTACACGGCAGTAGTTTTTACTGTTTATCCGCATTGTACATACAGAACATTCTTGCACGTGAGTATTAGAAAAAGTAGCCAGCTATTCAGTGGTAGAGGATTCCGGATATAGTACACTTCAACCATCTTCAACCTTATTGTACAGGTAATAAGGGTTAAACGTTTTCCGTTTTACAAAATGGTCCATACCTCTTCTTCTTGGTGATGACGAGGAGGTCGTTGAAGAGGAACAGGTGCAGCGGCACCTTGTGATACTTGCGGCCGAAGGTCAGCTTCAGCTCGTCCGCCTTCCACACCAGCTGCGTCATCTCGCCAGACCGCACCAGCCAGCGCACCGGCCTGGTACAGCGCACAAACGGTCATTATTTATTTATTGTCTGGAAACCAGGTATAAACTCAGTAATTGGCGAGCCAAATAGATAGTACTGTAGTGGTACTGTATGACATTGTGGAAATTGTAACTTTTACCTGATGTAAATTTGTTAGCGTAGATTTTTTATTTTGTGTTTATTTTTTTTTACATGTTGTGGTTGTCTTCTATATTTTTGTGTTTATTGTAATGGAAAGTGTCCTGCTATGATAGGGCATTTTCCAATATTTTTGACGCTGTAAGGGAGAAAAGAGCTGGACACTTGCTGAGTTTCTTGCCGGTTCTTCTCAGTACAAGATCTCCCGCCCAGAGTAGACTTACGAACCGATGGCATAGTGACATTCATAAGAGCTACTTGTAGCCTAAACTGAATAAATGATTTTGAATTTTGAATTTTGAATTTCAAACCATGAAAATCATCGAATCAGTGGGCCACAACCACAGTTCACACCCACGAAGATGGAAAAGTCATTGCATTGAAGAGTGAGATAGTAGTTGTCAAAAGAAAAAAGTTCTTTTATTTTTAATTAAGGTTTCATTTAAAAGATAATTTCAAATTGCGCAAAATAAATTTTTGAACTGATATCAGTAAGTTAAACATTCTTGGGCTGCAGGCAAATGTGTAGAGATCCGCAAGTTTGACATACATGCTATAAATCGGATTGGGAGCGAAATAACCCACAGGCGCCTCTAAAAGCTAGTGTGTGTGTGTGTGTGTGTGTGTGTGTGTGTGTGGGGGTGTGTGTGTGTGTGTGTGAATGTGTGGTGGTGTAGTAATGTGGTAACTGGTGGTTAGTGTCTCACTTCTTGTCTCGCCGCGAGCAGGCGGGCCCCAGCAGTGGCGCGTTGCGTACGGAGGGCGGGAACTCGATTAGCTGCGACAGCCGCAGCATCTCGTACACGCGCTCCGTACTGCGCGCGCCCTCGTTGCACTGCGACACGAACTGGGGACACACATACGACATTGTTCATTCAATTAATACACAAATTTCTGTTATGAATATAAATAAACATCATTCATCATCATCAGCTCATTTTATGTCCCCACTGTTGGGGCACGAGCCTTCCCTATGGATGGATAGGGAGAACGGGCCATAAACCACCACGCGGGCCCAGTGCGGATTGGCGGTTGTTAACGACTGCTAATGCAGCCGGGAAGAACGGCTTTACGTGCCTTCCGAAGCACGGAGAAGCTCGAGATGATAAATTTTTGGTCACCCAACCGATGACCGGCCTTTGCGAAAGTTGCTAACCTCAGCACTCGCAGACCGGGCGCGTTAACCACTGCGCCATCGAGCTCCTCACATCATTAATTGTCAATATTGTGTACATAAATAACATTTGAAATAACAGTATACTCTTGCATCATTTTTATGTACAACTCACACTTGACCAAAAAACTTGCTATGCCAAAATTTGCTATAAACTTAAAACCATAAACACTAAAAATTACCATAAACACTCGTTTTACTAAGGTTCTATGATTGGAACCAATAACCCCTAAGTATACTAACAATTTAAACGGGGGTTTGGGAGAGCCCCCCTCCCTGACCTTACCACAATAGCGACTAGCTGGCAACATCAGTCTTATTGTAGCCTGGGATCAGTACAACAGGTATCAGAATCCAGAATGCGGTCTGCATATTGTACATACGGATCTCCACTGGAAGTCTAGTCTATTGTAAACGTTTAGTCATGACAACGTCAAAATTCTATGAAATGACATTGGACTATTGTTAGTTCCATTCTCGGCCGTTGTGGCGTTGTATCAATTTGCATGCTACGTTCTTCTTGATTACGAAACGAGTTCGATAGTTGTTCGTGCTGGGCCTGCAGTATTTTATATTTTATTCTCTAAACTATGTAGACATATTTATTTTATTAACTGTTGACATTTTTTTATCTGATTATTATGTAAATTAATATAACATTTGTATACCTTGACAAGGGTGGAAATGTAGTGATATCAAAATGACATTAACATCTATCAACCTAAAACAACCTACATTCCATAGATAAATACGTCTATAATATTCTATTTAATTCTATTCTACAGAATATCCTATAGAATACTATCTAAGATTTTTTTTGAGAGTTTGCCCATTTTCACCGGGCTTTTTTTGGGGGCGAGAAACTTATAGGGTTCCCCCGGCCGTGTGAAACGAAGCACCGTCAGAGGTTTTCTAGAGGGAACGGAATCACGCATTAGTGCGTGTCCCCGTGCCCTACTAGATTCTCCCTGGGTTCGGATCGGACCGGGCAGTACTCACGTGGTTGAGCGTGGCCAGCGCGCGCACGCAGGGCTGGTACTCGCGGTCGGCGGCGGCCAGGTTCCGCAGCACGGCGTCCAGCAGCAGCGGCAGCCGCGTCACGCGCTGCATCGGCAGCATCAGGAACGAGTGCAGCGACAGCGACTGGCATGACGGGTGGCTCTCCATTCTGGGGGCGACCATTCAGTATTTATTACATTATATTATTTATGTGGTGCCTTTATTGAAAATGTCTACGTGCGAACAAGATTTTATTATATGTGTAGAGCTCTCCATACGAATAATATTTGTATTCCAAGATTCCAAGATATTAAATACTAGCAGTTTCGACTTCGTCTACGTAGAATGTAGTCTATGTTACCCAAAAAGAATGTAGCTGTCCGTTTGTGAAAGAACTTTTGTAATTGGACCAGTAGTTCCAGAGATTACCCTCCGCAAACAAACAAACAAACAAACAAACAAGTCTCAAACTTTACCTCTTTATTGATAGTATAGATATAGATAAAGTTATTAAATATGAATATTAAGCGATTTTAAATATGAAGTTTTATATGATCCGAAACAATGAAAAATAGCGAAAAATATGTAATTGAGTTACGATAATTTGATAAAAAACTAACATAAATCGTAAGATTTAAAAAAATCTGTCCGAGAATAGAAACTATTTAAAAAAAATCACCCTGTATTTTTACACCATCCAACAGTGTCGCTCATAAAAACCAAATTCTCTTAAGTTATGTTTAGTTATTCTGTGGTTAAATGTCAAATTAGAGGAAAGGGCTTCTTTTTAACTTTTTAGTCAGCAAAGTCAGTTAATTACACCAAATACTAAAAGAACTTATTTATCTTAAAGTTTATTTATATAAAAAATAATGACTTTGTCCTTGACTCACCTCTTAAGCGCGGCGGCGAAGGCCGGCCGCTCGCGCAGTCGCTGCAACGCCTTCACCATGAGCGCCTGGTTCTCGCAGTACTTCACGTACACGTGGAAGTGCTTCTCCGCGTGCCGGCTCACGATGTCGCAGATGCCCTGCAGCAGGATGTTCTCCTGCCAGCATTTCTCCAGCTCGTTCATTAGCAGCTGGGAGCATTTGCGCACTGGCGACGAAAAGTCAGATTAGTTCATCTGTCGATATTTCTTTATTCGAATTTGCAATAACTTGCCACACAAGCCTAACACAAGCCTACGTCATCGCCGCTATACGTGAGAACTATAGATAGCGGCGATGACGTAGGCTTGTGTCACCCACGTGACTATTGTCACTGGGAGTGCTATACCTGGCGCAGTATTTTATTATGCTATGGTTTTACAAATTATTTATTCATTTAATTAAAAAGTTAAACCAACAATGTTCATACAGTTTTACTTACAACTAACATGTTTATAAAGATAAGATTTGTATGACATTTATAACAAGCATACACAGCATTCACAACAAAAATTAAGAACAAAATGCAAAAAGGGTCAAAATTAATAATTGAATACTTGTTATAAATATAGAAAGTTTAAAATTGTTGGCTTTGCTATGATAAATTGCTACTTCTAATCTGTTGCAGTACAGTAGTAAGCTGCTGCATCCAGGGCTTGAAACCGTAACCTGTACTATCGTAAAGTACCGTTCCGGAGCGGAACCAAATTGGAGCGATATTTTGAGCCTAAATAAACCAGTTTATTTCTAGCGATCATTGGCTGCGACTTGTTGTAGCTTGTTAGACGAAATACCCGCGCGGCGCGCACCAGTGTTGCGACGCGAGCGCTATCTCATTTTGATAGTTGTGCGCATCCTATCAATATGGGTCAAAAATGTAAATCAAATATTTATCATTTTAAATTTTAATCGGTTTATTAAAAAAACCCATTTTTTCGTAAACCGGTTAAATGGAACGTAACCTTTTTAATAAAGCTCCATGCATAATTTCGTGAAACCGGTTCAAAAAATTAACCGGTTTCCAAACCCTGGCTGCATCACCGTTTTTTTAAGGAGACGTAGTGAACGGCCAATTTTAGGTGATTTTTTAGATGCGCGTGTCACGTAAGTGCGTATTCTTGCATTCTTGACTGCACCACCAAGCTCTGTATAGGATCGATACTCAAGTGACATAGTTATAGTACAAGTTCGCGCGCAACCTTCTCTGCGGATACGTTAGCAACAACAACTGCAATAGTGCCGTTGTTGTGAAATAGAAGAAGAAGAAGAATACCTGGTAGGATGGTGGAGAAGAGCGCGTCCCAGTCTTCGCGCGGCAGCACGTGCGGATCGCGGAAGGCGGGGTGCGCCGCGAAGTGCGTCTCCAGCACGTTCAGCGAGTTCAGGTATGACGCTTCTGATGTTAGCAGCTCGAACTTCGCTTCTTGGAGGCGCTTCTGTGCGGGCGCTAGGGAACCTGGAGATTGTTGTCATCATCATAATCTACACACAACTTCACTTTGTGCTGAGTATAAGCTGTTCGTTGGCCGAAAAACTTTCGCAAAGAGAATACAATGTCTTAAATACTATGCAGATCATTTAAATCAACAACAGCAGTAAGTATTAAGGATGTTTATTGATACCAATAATTAACTAATAATTAATTAACACAACACTATAACATTGACCCAGAAATATTGATCAAAATACATTTAAGCATTTAGGCAGCAGCTTTACCAAAACTTTAGTTCGTTGTCTCGTATCGTCTTCTTAGCAAATCTTTTCTCGTTATTACAACAAAAGCCAGAATATATTTTCACCACAAAATGAAACGTAACATAAAGGAGGGTTCAGTCAGGTAGGGTACAGATGGTCTAAAGCCTGATGTACAAGCCAGTTTGACTACGAGGCCTGAGATATATCTAATAATAATACTCACTCAATACAGCCGAGGCTAGTACTTCAGGCACCTGGCACCACAGCATGCGGACGGGGCCGCGGGGACCACCAGCGCTATGGCGGAGGGGCGCGGCAGAGGGAGGGGGCTATAGATGGTCCAAAGCTGCAATACTCACTGAGTTGAGGGAGGGGGCTGGGGTAGGCCATAGATGGTCCAAAGCCTGAGGTACAGCGGTAATACTCACTAAGCACAGCCGAGGCCAGTACTTCAGGTACCTCGCACCACAGCGTGCGCGCGGGGCCGCGGGGGGCCACTAGTGCCATGGCGGAGGGGCGCGGCGGGGGCTCGGGGGGGCCGCACGCGCTCGCGCCGCTCTCGTACGTCTCCGAGTCGGAGTCTCCCGTCTCGCGGCACACGGACTGGGGACAAAGGAAACCTCTTTGTTACTTTCACAATTTATAGAATAGTTTTAACACTTTCGAAGTCAATTGTTTTTATTCTTATTATGTTTTTTAAACGTTATTTATTTATCGTTATTAAATTAATGCTCATCATCATAATCTCAGCTGAGAGACGTCCTCTGCTGGACAAAGGCCTTCCCCAAGGATCTCCACAATTACCGGTTTTGTGCTGTTTACTTTTAATTCGTAATATCAGTAATAATAAAGTTGTTATTACTTTTGGGAACTGATATTTAATTTATAGTTTTATTTATCTTTCTGGTGTATTGCTTAGCACCACACGTATACCCGTGGAGTTACTGAATACCCAGATGTTACTGCATTCTCGTTTGTCTCATTATTATATTATATTTACTGCTGTAACTCTGTAATACGGGTGTCAAATAAATAAATATGAAACATATCATAAATATGAATTCACATTTAAGAAAATATGCCTCGTTTTGCTGACGAGCAGCTGGCTTCCATTAGAATTCATTGTTCAACTCTTGCGCTGACAGTTTAACCGAGCGTGTCTGCAGACAATCGGCCATTGTTGAGCAAGCGCAGACGCCGCCGGTTATCTCTGAAGGAGAAGGCCGTCACGCGTGTTCTTAATAACATCTGTCTGTTTCAGTCATGCTAAAGTATGAAATACATGACATGACTTATTATTGTAAAATACATGTTAGTTCCAGCATCATCACCAACTTCACGCTTTCAAGCGCGGGGTTTAGGCCTTTCCTTCCACACAATAACAAAACAAGGAAAGATATAGCCACAACCCACCACGCTGCCCCAATTAGGGTTGATGGGTTTTAACGACGAAGGTTTAAGGACTATTTTAGGAAAATTTTAAGGATTCTTTAGGACTGTATACTAGTTGTAAAATCTAATCTTAGTGAGGCCTGCCTGCAGAGGATTCCCTTCTCCAGCAGCACTTCGAGTCGACCCATCAGGATCTTTAGTGTCAATTGTTGTCCCGCTTATTAAGATAACAGAATAGTAAACATATTTATTTTAAAGGGCATGTTTTGATGGCATAAAAATATCGTTTAATTTGAAAGTTATCATTACAATCCGCAAATATTATTTATTTATTGCCTTTAGTTACCCCAGGAGGGTACCGGCGGAGCCGGAGAACCCCTCCCTGGGCCTTCGGGCTCAGGCTGCCCCTTGTATCTGGGGGGGGCAAAAGATTTGCCACAATTTAGTGCCGCTATGCGCGGCGAAACTAAGGTCCCGCAAGGGACGAAGGCGTGCCGCGCCCTTACGGGCGCAGGCGCGTTAAAGGGACTTTTAGCGTTTTGCTTCGGGGACTACCCCGAAGCAAAGTGGAGACGGACACCTTCGGGGACCGAATCTGCCTAGCGGACGGGGTAGAAACCGTAGAGGGAAGGGCGTGGCGCCCGGTGTACCGGCACGGCATCCTCTGCAGTCGGGCTCCATGCCAGGGTCAGGTGGGATTGGGAACCTTAGGGGGCCAAACCCGTCGACCTTTGTGCGAGGGGACCAAGCAGGCGGAAGGTCGTTGCATGGTGGGGGGGCTACAGCACCAGCCCAGCAATCCCCTATGGAGGACCGTGGAAAGGTGGGACTACGGGAGCGGGGTCCTGATGGGATCCATCCCGTCGTCACCGCCGGACCATCGGGGCTGCAGGTACTGGGTCCTGATGGGATCCTACCTGTTGGTCCTCGGTCTGATGTAGAGAAGGTGAGCGAGGGCAAGGCGCCAGGTCACAGATCGGGCCACCGCAGGCGTAGGGCGAAGCTGATTAAGCAGCAAGCTGTGGTGGAACGCTCTAAGCGGCAGAGGGAGATCAGCAATGAGAGCCAGGCGGCGCTCGATGCTAAACGCGTTAAGACTCACGGGTCTTACGCGGGAGCAGTGAGTGCCTTTAAGATGGCCATCATTGCTGATGACTACCCGGCAACCATGCTAGGGGAGAGTCACTATGTGGCCATCCAAGGAACCATTTGGGACCTGCTGGAGGACACACCTGACCCTCTCCCAATAGTAAATATGGGAGGCATTTCGTCGGGAGCCATCCTCTTCACATGTGAAGGGAGTGGCTCGGCGAAATGGCTTCGAGCACAGGACGGCCTAACCGTTGAAGGCGTGTTGCTCAGGGTGGTTGATGCCAAGGACCTTCCAAAGCCAGTAAAGATGGCATGGAAGTCCCGAAATATCAGCCGCCTTGACACGGGAAGAGTCTTGAGAATGATGCAGAGGTGTCATCCCGGTTTGAAGACCTCGGGCTGGAAGATCGTCGACACTAAGGTCGAGGGTCTGACAGTGCGGAGGGTCATACTGATGGATGGTGCCTCTGCAGCATTCATCAAGGCGGAGGGCTATTGCCTCAACACGGGCGTCGACAGGAGCGTTTTTAAGCTTCTAGAGGAGAAGCTTACGGGCGAGCCTGTCGATGCCCAAGGCGATAGTGAAGGAGTGAGCGTGGCGGGAGTGACTGAGGGTGAGTGCTCCCAAAGCGCATTTGTGGCAAAGGTGCAGCCAGGACTGGGTGCTCCAGTCGCTGCTGTTGAGGATGTTGGAGAGGAGATGACACCAATTGAATGTGGTGGGATCTCCTCCCCAAGATCTGAAGACGTTGTGGGGGAGCTCACCCTAGATGAGCTGCTTCTGGGAGGGTCCTCCCCGTTGCGCGCGCAGGCGACAACGGATGGGGAACCTAGCTCGGAAGATGGCCACTGAGAAGATGGAAATGGCGGGACTAAGGTGTGTACAGATCAATTTGCACCACTGCAAGGCCGCAACTGCCCTTCTGGCACGCGAGCTTAAAATGAACAAGTTCGACATTGTCCTAATTCAGGAACCCTACCTTTATGGGGGAATGATAAAGGGCTTAGGTGGAGCTCCTGGTACTCTTTTTCATAATTGTTCCACTAATGACATGAGGACTTGCATTTACGTCAGAAATGACATACATGCAATGCCTTTAATCAAGTTCTGTTGCAGGGATCTGACAGTTGTCAAGATTCACACAGGGGAGGGGGGGACTAAGCGAACGGTAATCTTATCGTCTGCTTATCTCCCTTACGAGAAGGCAGACCCGGTATCACCACAGATACGGGAACTGGTAAACTACGGCAGCCGAGAAAACGTAGATGTCATCATCGGCTGCGACGCGAATGCTCATCATGTCGTCTGGGGCAGCTCAGACACCAATGAAAGGGGGGAGAAACTTCTGGAATATCTGGTAAGTTCACCCATGCAATTACTTAATAAAGGTAGCAAGCCTACTTTCTTCAACGCCCGTAGGGCACAGGTGATCGACGTAACCATTGCTAACAATAGAGCGGTAAGGAACATCACAAACTGGCATGTGTCGGACGAGGTCTCCCTTTCCGATCATAACTATATATGCTTTAGGTACAGACTAGGTGAAACCATAGAGACTGTGCGTAGGAGGAACCCCAGGAACACTAACTGGGAGGGCTTCAAAAAGGACCTCAGAATGGAGCTGGATGGTCCTAGCTGTAAACTAAACTCAGCCTTGGACATAGAGTTTGAAGCTGACAGAATTACAGAAGCACTGATGACGGCTTGGCAAAATAACTGCCCAGAGACGAAATCAGCGACAAGGAGGGTACCATGGTGGAACCCGGAACTGGCTCGAATTAGAAGAGCTACACGACAGGCGTTCAACGAAGCGAAAGCGAGGAACGACTTTAGTGACTACAAGGAGGCCTTAACGCGGTACAGTAGTGCGGTTCGTAAGGCAAAGAGATCTGCCTGGAGGAAACATTGCGACCAGATACAATCTTTTCCGGAAGCAATGAGACTTACCAAGGCTATCTCTACAACAAAGGCGACTCCATTAACCACGTTAAGGAAGGAAGATGGAGTACGTACAGAAACAGGGGGTGAGACGTTGAAGGTTATGTTCGACACCCATTTCCCTGGATCAGAGGTCATCCAAGACGATTATGATCCAATCAGCTGGAGGGAACAGCAGGGAAGAACCTCCAAATATGACTGGATAGTAGCGAAAAGGGTAGTAGATGAACGTAAAGTTAAATGGGCGCTGGGGAGTTTTCAACCGTTTAAGGCGCCAGGGCCTGACAACATTTATCCCATTCTACTACAACAGGGCGCCTCCATCCTGGAACCTCATCTCTGCAGGCTGTATAAAGCATGCATAGCTTTTGGACACATTCCCAGAACATGGAGGCGTGTTAAGGTAATCTTCATACCCAAAACGGGAAAACCAGATTACGAAGAACCCAAAGCCTTTAGGCCTATAAGTCTACAATCCTTTCTACTGAAGACCCTGGAGAAGATGATAGACAAATATATCAGAGCGGGACCACTGAAAAGATTCCCACTCCATGGACTTCAATGTGCATATCAAGCAGGGAAGTCAACAGAAACTGCTCTTCATCATGTGGTGAATCGAGCGGAATTTGCGCTGGAAAACAAAGAGATTTGCGTCTGCACATTCGTAGATATTGAAGGTGCATTTGATCGCACTACCTTTGAATCCATCAAGGTTGCAGCCAAAAACCATGGTGTGCCACGACCGATCTGTAATCTGATCGAATGCATGTTAAAGGGTAGAATTATCAACTCTGAACTGCTAGGTGACAGTCTACTTGCACGAACAACCAGAGGATGCCCCCAAGGAGGAGTACTCTCGCCTCTTCTGTGGAGCCTTGTGGTTGATTCAATCGTAGTAAGGCTGAACAAAGGACCATTCTACACGGTTGGTTATGCGGATGATCTGGTCATCACAGTTAGTGGGAAATTTCCCTCTACGGTATCGGGGTTAATGCAACGTGCCCTGGGTTTGCTGGAGGAATGGTGCAATGC
This sequence comes from Eudonia mercurella, assembly GCA_963082485.1. Taxonomy (NCBI): domain Eukaryota; kingdom Metazoa; phylum Arthropoda; class Insecta; order Lepidoptera; family Crambidae; genus Eudonia; species Eudonia mercurella. Next base: position 19,515,191 of record OY720030.1, on the reverse strand, counting down.
CCATCACCTCTCTGTAAACCCGGGGAAAACAACAGCCATCCCCTTTACAAGAATGAGAAACACGACGGGACTGGGTAACCTAACACTCTATGGTACCCAGCTCTCCTGGTCCAAAGAAGTGAAATATCTAGGCGTAACGCTGGATAGGGAACTTACTTGGAAACAGCATGTGGACACAACCGTAGCCAAGGCTTACAGAGTTTTTGGCATGTGTCGGTCTACATATGGCAAGATGTGGGGACTCAACCCCAAAATCATTAGGTGGATCTACATGACGATGGTGAGACCGATCCTCACATATGGCAGCATCGTCTGGTGGCCCAGAACCAGGCTGAAAATCTGTAAGAATGCTCTTAGCAAACTTCAGAGAACAGCTTGTTTGGCGGTCACTGGGGCCTTTAGAACCACTCCAACGGCAGCGCTGGAGGTCCTCACAGACCTTCCACCCCTGCACATCGTAATAGAAACAGAGGCAAAGAAAGCGTTACATAGACTAAAGGTGGCCGGACTGTGGGACGCATCTAAACCTCTGACTAGACACACTAAATGGGAAACAAGTGACATTCCTGACAGGATCATGGAAATGGGGTGCGATAAAATATCCCCCATATTCATGTTCGAAAAGAAATTTAAAGTTTATGTTCCAACCAGGGACGAATGGAAACGAGGGCCACCGTCTCCGGATGAAGACAGCCTAATCTGGTATACCGACGGATCAAAAATGAAGTCGGGTACAGGGGCAGGCGTCTATAACAACGACTTCAAGCATAGTCAAAGCATGGGAAAATTTGCCACTGTTTACCAAGCTGAAACTTTCGCAATTCTCCTATGTGCAAAGCAGAATATAGAGTTAGCTATGAAAAAGCGCAATATATTCATCCTGAGTGACAGCCAAGCAGCGCTCAAATCGCTCATATCGCCTCGAATCAACTCTGGCCTTGTTCTAGAAACCACCAAAGCTCTAAACAAGCTAGGTGGACATAACAAGGTGCGATTGATCTGGGTCCCAGGCCATATGGGAATCCACGGCAACGAGATGGCGGATGCACTTGCCAGGGAGGGCTCAGAGACCCAGCTTATTGGTCCTGAGCCGTTCGTGGCACTTGCACCAAGTACCATCAACAAGGCCTTAAAAGATTACATCAAAAACAGGCACGGCATCGAATGGAAAGAGCAGCCGGGTATGAAACACTCCAAATCCTTCCTAGGCGAAAACGCCTTAGGACGGAGTAAGTTCATATGCGGAGGCAGTAGAAGGCAGGCCCGACTAACCATCGGTGCCTTGACAGGGCACTATGCCACAAAACAAATGCTCCACAGAATGCACCTATCAACAAATAACTTGTGTAGGGCATGTGGAGAGGAAACGGAGTCAATGCAGCACCTACTGTGTGACTGCGGCTCTCTGGCTAGGAAAAGAATGGGACTCCTGGGGTCGGCTTATCCGAGACCGGAGGACTTCAGGCTCTTCGCTCTTAAGGACGTGGCCAAGCTTGTGGCATCTATCTTTACAGAGGAAGAAGAGTGAAAGGACGGGGTTGCACAAAAGATCCCGATGGGTCGAAGTGCTACTGCAAGAGGGAAACCTCGGCAGGCCCCACTAAGATAAGATAAGATAAGATATTGCCCTTATGTTCACAGTATCACTTTCATACAATACAAATATATTTTTATACATGATGGCCTGTTACTCGCTCTGCTAGGTGTAGTACCTACATATACACAGTACTAATTCTGTAACAACTTTGTACAGTAATTTAAACCAAATAAATAATTATTATATTCGATTATATGAATAATTAACATTGTTTATTATTGTAATCAAACGCACACGGATTCCAATATAATTTTAGTGACATACCAGTCTGATAACAGTGGTCTAAATAAACAATTAAGTGGCAGGTCGTAGAAGGTCAGCCCAATTATTGTTAATTAGCCGGCCATTACGGGTTCAGAGGCTAGTGCGAGAATGGCGGACTTGTTTACTGCACTGCTCTGTGTCATTGGCAGATAGTTAGGGTACAGGCATACGAATAGGTGGTAAAGGCGTTGAGTTAAACTACTGGTGAACGGGAGCCGCCGGGTTTGCTCAAGCATACTTATTTTATTTATTTAACTGTTTTCAATATCAGATTGAGAAGCTCGATGGCGATATGGTTAACGCGCCCGGTCTGCGAGTGCTGAGGTTAAGCAACTTTCGCAAAGGCCGGTCATCGGATGGGTGACAAAAAATGTATCATCCCGAGCTCCTCCGTGCTTCGGAAGGCACAGGAAAGCCGTTGGTCCCGGCTGCATTAGCAGTCGTTAACAACCACCAATCCGCGCTGGGCCCGCGTGGTGGTTTATGGCCCGTTCTCCCTATCCATCCATAGGAAAGGCTTGTGCCCCAGCGGTAGGGACATAAAATGAGCTGATGATGATGATGAATGTAAGATATTCTTATCAACTGCCTATAATATGTCTATCAGAATTTGCAACAGAACCCTAAAAATGAAGAAGCGAAATTAAAAAAATATATTTATTACTATTTTTAGAAACTATTAATCAATAAAAGCTATTATAATAATAGACATTATTTTATTTATTAGATTCACCAACGTTTGTTTAAATCGTTTCCAAACAGATAACACTTGGGCAAATACATAACTAAATGTAACAAACACTTACAGGTGTTTGTGGTTACCACATGAACCAAATTATTACAAAACTATTTCTAAGTTACTCTAGTTATGGCTGTAATAAAATTGAATATTGAGCATTATATTTTTGTTTTTGTTTTTGTTTCTAATTTGTGTTGGCCCAATACAGCTTAGTAATTTTCTACGACTGCTATCTTACGGCAACAACCGGAACAACCGGCTTGTGCCTTCCGAAGCACAAGATATTTTAGTTTAGTCACACATCCGGCAATCCGGCATTGGAAAACTGCTTAACTTGGAAGATTGCTTGCAATGCGCAAGTATTGTCGCGTAACACAAGGGTAAAAACAGATTGGTTTGGTCAGTGTTAACGACTGTAGCTTATGTCATTTGCAGACCAGAACGAGGACTTCCGTACCAGTTAAATAAAGTAGCATTCAAAATAATTAACTTTGGTCACCCATCAGTGAACCGGCGATTGCGAAAGCGGCTTAGCTTTCACATTAATTACGCTTATGCGACTGAACAGCACAGCCAGTGACTACAATGCGGTCATGCGTCGGTTACCAGATAACAATTTAACGTCGAGACAGCAGGGTATATTTTAAAGTACTTATAGGTTTCTTAGTATCGAAACCACAATGATGATTAATTGTAAGTACTTAGGATCTGGTGCTATCCCGTCGTACGCAATAAAATATTGACGAATTCAATTGTGTCGCATCGTACTGATATTATTATGTTTATCAAATAAGTTTAAAAATGGTTATTTCTTATGCATAGCAAAATCCTATGCTACGTCGATACGTTTACGATTTTGAGCAGAATACTTCCATTTCGGTTTGTGATCTTGCAAATTAGGAACATGATGTATTTTATTGCATCGGGTAAGCGGATTCGAGTACATTATAATAGAGTCTTAATTGTAATTTAATAGACTGATGCAGTCGTTCAATGACGAAAGCCTTTAAATAAAAAAAAACACTATTTACTAAGGCTGTAGCGGTCCCTGAGCAGCTGGGATGTTTCCAGGCTGATGATGTATGAGTTTGAAGAATGCTCGTAAGACCGATGGGACAGAACCAACCAACGATCAGGGTGCTTAGTGTGAGTTTCATTCGATTACGTTTACGAAAATTTGCATGGCAAAATTTTAACTTTTCTTTTATGTCGCCAGGAGGTGCCGCTTTAATGCCATACTTATTTTTAACGTGATCGAATGTCAAATCACAGTGGATGTCATTCGGCTGATATGATGATGAACGATAAACGGAAGACTCACCTCGACTTTGGCGGCGTTGTAAAACTGGTAGAGCGGCTCGTGGGTGAAGAGCGAGCGCGGCAGCGGCGAGGCGGGGTGTGAGCCCGACGACGCGCCCGACGACGACGACACGTGGCCGGCGGCCGACAGCCCGGCCTCCGCGTACCTGCATTACATTATCTATTTTATTTCTATACATTTAAGGTTACAAGAGTGCTTATGCAGCTTTCATCCATAAAAGTAAACTAGATTCCCGATAGCGCACCAAAAACGATCCGAGAAATAAAGTCATAAAATACTCTTTTGTAATTTGTGTAATAATGGTAGACGTTCCAAGCATAACTAGAAATTAGAACCAGTTTCAGTAGCTTTAAGAATATAATAATAATAGACGGAGTAAAAATTATGTTGTAATAATAATATTTTAAAAGTAATATACCTTATCAAAATAATGTTATAATTGAGTGTAATCAAGTAAAATTGTTAATTATTTGGTATTTGGCAGCTTTCCTGCCGAGTATTCCTTTTTCCTTTCTTTTGTTTTAACCAAACTAAAATGATTATAATAATACTGTCATATTTTTATAGAAAGTGTTGTACGCTCCTTTAAATGTATCGATTCACTAGTTTTAACCTTATCTAACAAACTGAAATGAATTGTGATTTGTTCGTTGGTGCCTCTAAATAAATAAATACATAAATAAACTACTACATAAAAATAATAATTAAAAAAAAAATACACTTAGTAGGTTTTTGTTTATGGCGAAAAAAATGTTTATGTGGTATAATATTAGGATAATTACAATATGAAGTACGTAACTATTTTAAAGTATAATAAAACAAACTTATAAAGGTTACAAGTAAGAGCGCTTCTGCAGCTAAGCTATCGGTTCGTAAGTGAGAAAGAGGGACTTTTTTTCTGAAAAATCAGTTTTATGACATGTGTTAATACAAATATAAAATTATCGCTAAAGTCATACTAAAGATTAGACGCGGAAAAAAGAACTCAGCACTGGCTTAATGAACCATTTCCTTCACGGAACCGATTGGAGAGACAATTCACAAATCCATCATTAACTACAATTTAATTTGTTGTCTTATGGTCAGGTAGATAGGGTTGGTTACGTCTTTGCATACTTTTTACAATGTGCAAGAACCGTCGGCAATGAAAGTTTTTGCTATATTATTTGCGTTGACGTAGCTAAAAGTTGGTCAAGTAAACAATTGATGTCGCTCATAATTTTTTTCAAATAATTGTAGTAATAGTAATTTGCCTATAGTGTCCAACAGTGGGCAAAGGCCTCCATCATTGTAATCAAGGCATCGCTATGAGTTTTGGTTGATTCCATGCTATAATTAATGGATGATGGTTTATACATTACGCTTGTCCAATGTAGGTTGGAGATCGCAAACCCAGGCTATGTATTGAAAATCTGCAACAGTGTCTATGACCTCGAAATTAAACCCAGGATCAAAAGCGACCTACGTTGCTGATTCTATCCCAAATATATCACACAAGCTGCTGCTACTGAGTGGGAGATATATTCGCCGTTATGTTACGTTAAGAAAAACGTGAATTTGTTCATCATTGAAGCGGCGAGGCGCCTTCTTGTAACATAATAAAGTGAGGAGAATTTTTACCATAATAATTTTTAAAAACGAATTTCACTATTCGATTAATCCGAACAATAACACATTCAGAGTGCCTAGTGATAGTATTATTTGTATGGCATTGAAAGAGCGGCTTCTCGTGATAAACGAAGTGAGTTGCACCATAAAAATTCTCCTTTTTTTTAACGTGATCGAACAAGGAATAGAACTCTGCACTCGTAAAGCAGCCTACTCACGACTTTGATGTACGAAGGTCGTTAGTTCGCCGGATGCGCACAAGCTGCCCACGATGCGTTTATTGCAATAAGTAAATGTTAAAATGTGATTCCATTGCCGCAGCACCCACACGCACACCACAACTGTAGCCAGAGCTATTGTTTATAGACTAAAATCAAAACTACGAGGAATAGACAGGGCTTAAAGTTTGTAATCTTACATAGAGCTGACACAATTTAAATAAATTCAATACTGAAAGTATTCCATAAGTGTAATGAGTATTACTATAATTTAATCACCTTTTTTAAAACAATAACAGTACCTAAATATCCTAATATTGGTGAAGGAAACTATAGGCAGGTAAGCTCTACCTATGTCCTATCGACTTTTCATTATAATATTTAAATCAAATATTAAAATGTATTGTACATAAATATTAAAATATTCAAGATAATACTAAATGCAATTACATTATAATATGAACAGTAATCAAACAAGTCTTTGTTGTAATAAAGATATTAAAAGCGCAGACTTAACGCTTTGATTGAGGCATTCCCTATCAGTCTACCTAAATCATAAAATTTAAAAGTTTATAGTTAGTAAACTTCCATTTCAGGAAGGTATGCATGTCCTTGATAGTGTCCAACTTTAGAGGTCGAATGAATTCGTCGATATCATTTTGTTAATAGGGGCAGTCTTGGTAGTGGGCCAGTGGGTCAAGGTTTAGTGCCTACGGTTGGTGAAGGCGTACAATTTAACTTAATAATTGTCCTTCAGACGTTACAAAAATTACTTAACGACTTCTTAAAAAGACATAATTATACTATTTAGTTATAAATGACTACATAATTTATATGTAAACATAAATAAAGATAATAAAGAGAAAGAAAAAAAAAATTTGAATTTGAACACAATAAAAAAAATACTCACGCAAGATCTAAATGTAGTGCCGTGCCACCTAGCGAAGTTAACGACGTCTAACGGTGATTCAGAATTATAGCGATACAGCCTCCTTAACACTTTAACGATATTCACTTTTCAACGAAGTTTTCTTTATTAACTTGTAATATTCACAATTATTAAAAAAAAAACTAACTCACACACAAGTTTCACTGAGTACCACAACAACCACTTATTTCATGAAAGCATACATTAATGACCTTTCTTCGTGTTTCGTAATATTCGTATTGGAACGCAGCAGGCGCGGTAACGTCTTCTCAGTTGCGCTCGCGCATTCGGAATAGCAAGGATACCTGTTTTATTAAGTGAGCGACAACAAGTCACAAGCGACGTGACCTCAAAATATTTTAAACATTAAACTTCAAAACAGTAATGAATGCTTTTTACGTAAATCTTGATGGTGCAGTGCGAATGGGTTGCAATCATACAAGTTAAGCCACTTTCACCACGCTTAGCCACCAGTTGGGTTAAAAATGAAATAAAAAAAATGGATAAATTATTGGTCTGTTTGTAAATATGAACTATCGTCCATCGTACACTAGTGTCATTGATCACATTCTTGATAGTTTCCGAGTACAAATAACAGTGAGTAATGATACGATATATGATGACTAACAAAATAATAACAATCAATACAAGTCCACCTAGACTAGTAGCAATTGTCTAAGTAGTACAGTATTAGTAAATAATTATGTATGATGCATTCGCTAAAGCTATTTAGAAATTGAGAAGTCCTAATTATTTATGATGTACAATGTAATAAGTATATTTTATATACATGAACTTTATAATATAGTTTATTATAATAATCGTAAAATAATCATGAAGTTATCATGAACGTAATCATGAACGTGATACAAAATTTAATTGTTTTTTTTTGTCAAAATTAAAGGTGTTGGTAACATTTTAAAACGAAATTGTTGTAGCGCTATAGTAAACTTTATAAAACTCTACTAGCGTTTGTTAAAAATGTATTTATCCTGAATCCTTGACATGTCCAACCCAATCTCTAACCACATCCGCAATGTACCTGCATGTGATCGCGTAGACTTGAGAAAACATTATGTTACCACCGAAATAATACAAGTCGCCTAACTCGAAAATTCTACAGTCAACTCAACACGTGAAACACACATTCGTAACCATGACAACACAGCCCGCTCGCGCCTATGAACTGGGGCAAAGTTAACGGTCGTCAGGAAACTGGCTTGTTGTGAGTCAGCAGCGCGGCAAGCTCTACGTCATGCGCACACGCAGCCGCCCCGCTGACTAAGACGCGTTCAGCGTCACGGGAGTGTAAACCTAATGCCTGATGACGAGCTAACGGAAAATTCATAGTTCAAGATGTGTTGATGGGTTTTCAAGGTGCTACCCAGAGCGTCAAGTCGTTTTCTCCCGTTATTCAGCAACTAACTAAAACAGTTAAAAATACTCTTAACACCTTAAACGTCATATGTTCGACAAACAATTGAATTTCTATTGTGTCTGGGCCTGTCGGCGGTCAACTTGTTAAAAAGAACTGTTAATGAAACTGTTTTTATGTTATGTAATCATTTAAATGCCCTACTATTACGGAATTGAAAAGCATAACCTGTTAATGTGCGAAAAACGTCACAGATCCAAAACGTAAACATGGATAAGTAATAAGTATGTTTGCCAAACTAATTAGCAATGGCTATGTTTTACATGATATAAGAAAATGATGTCATGGCACTGATTACCTACAAGAAAATAATTCTATGACTTGCAAGGATATCAAGTCGTTAGTGCGTTTTTCCTTGTTTACCTACTAACTCGTTAAACTCGTTACAACCATTATCGTTGCACGATTTAATCCGCTGCACAATAATAAGATCAGCATTACATTAAATCCCAGATCCGTGGTCACAGGGAGACAGAACAACATAAAATTAGAATAAAGGATACGATTAAAGATGCGACTAAAATATTTATAAAAAACAGTGAATAAATTAAATGCCTACCCAACCCAGCCAGGAATCGAACCTGGGGCTTCCGCAATCCGGGCGGCATTTAATTTTTTCACTGTATTTTATAAATATTTAATTCAGCTCCAGTGCAGCAATTAGCACTTAAAAATATAAAGTATAAAATTTGCGACTAAAATGTTTCATGATTAGTGTGTGCATTTTTTAATTTTCACTATTTTAAGGTCAAGCGCAATTTTAATTTTGACCTTTACTCTTTAGATGTTTAGTGTTTAAATCCGTAAGATCTCATTAAGGTGTAGCAGATAATAAGAATATTATGTGTGCAAAATGAAAACTTATAAATATAGCTCCCGGTACTAGTAAGGGTTCCTAAACAAACATATAGTTTAAAAGTCCTTATACAAGTGTTAACAAAAGGAACCTATGACCTCTAGATCTGAGAGACCGGTGTTGACCACTACAACGATATATTTAAGGCTATTGTTACATATTATGATGTTGTTGTGGTGGTTGTCCTTAATAAATACATACGAGGTAAGCATAGCCTAGATCAGTGGTTCCCAACTGGTGGTCCGCGGACCATAGATGGTCCGAGAGAGCATCAGTAATGGTCCGCGGAACAGAACATAATTAAATCCACAAAATAATTTTCAAAAAGGCAGTACAGTGTTATTTTTTGCTAATTCCTAGGTCCCAGGGTGGAACATGAAATGTTTCGTATCAGCATTTTTGGTAGCATGAAGTGTGTAAAGATAAACTTTTAAATTAAATTTTTAAATTTTGAATAAAGCTTAACCTTTCTTTTTAAATACAGTTTATGTGGTCCCTGCTAACAAATAAATTAGGAAAAGGTTGGGAACCACTGGCCTAGATAGATCAATATGGGTGTGATAGCAGCTGACACATGAAGAAGACATAGGCATTTTTTGAGAGAGATATTGCTAAAGAAAAAAACTTTTAAAGAAAAATATTTAAAGGGTTCCTCAAAGCGTGTAATCGAAAAACCGTCAGGGGGTTTCTTCTTGAGGGAACGGCATCACGCAAGCGGGTCCCCGTTACCTGCGAGGGGTTCCGATCGGATGTGAAATATGGTTAGACTCACCAAGAGGTGTTGGAGGTGCTGGAGGCGTGAGAGGGCGCGACGGAGGCGTTGTCGCCGCCGCACTCCGCGTACCAGGAGGTGCGCGTGCGCGGGCTGCGCTCCTTGCGCGACAGAGTCGGCAACAACCGCTTCAGTTCTGCAGAGGCATGAGATAATGTAGAACACGTACAGAATTTACAAACAACAGCATTAGGCCAGTCGCACTTGGGATGCGTTTTCGTACGTATACATCGATATTGCACGTACGAATTGAAAACGTACACTAGTTGTGTTTTTCTCAGTTGAATAGCCTGACTGACAGTTAATTGACGTTTATTCGTACAAACGCATAAGAAATCCAAAAAAGTTGGGACTGCTTTCGGATGTCGAAACTATACACGCGTTCACGCCCGAATAGTACGCACTTTCGCTACTCGGAGGATCGGGATGTATCGTACCTATTCGTACGTGTTCGTATGAAAACGCATTCAAAATGTGGCTGTTCTTAGATAGCTCCTTTCCTTGCCTAGTGTGTAGGTAAAACATTGTAAGGATTTGAAATTTTAGTACTGTTTAGCATCATTAGATTAACGTAAGTTTTACAATACAGATCCATTGTGTAGGCACGATTGATCTGTGAAAATTACGTCATCACTTTACAAAAAAACAGTGTGTTAACTTGTTACGTACACACGCCTGCACACAAACTACCACAAACTGTCAAATTTTCTCAATAGACTTTGTACTTAATGTATATGACATATGGTTGATTATTTATTGCAGTATTTTGACAATTTTCTTCAATACATTTCCAACAATACACTTTTGGGATATAGTTCAAAGTCAATTGAGGAAATTTGACAGTTAGTGGTAGGTTGATGTGCGCGCGTGTGTACAACCTGTGTGAAATAGTATTGTAATTGTATGTTTCTATTTTAAAATTAAATAAGGATTCTCAAAATTATTTATGCTTAATGAAGTTAAATAAAAATGATTCACTAGGCAAGGAACGAACAAGTAAACATATAACATTAATTTAATAAAAGTGTTCACATGACAATGTTGTTGTCTGTACATAAAACAATAAAGTATTGTAAGTGACACAGAACAAACATGCTTGTGCATAATGACAACAGAAAAACTAATTACAACAGTGGATCGGGAAAAAAAATTAACTGATTGCTGTGCATTAATTTTATGCTATTAATAAATGCGATAACCGTACATAATAACGGTATTAAATACTTTTAATAAAATCACTCAACCATCATATTCAAGGAGTTACAAACTACACCGATCACCTAAGTTAAAAATGAAAAGTGATATCACGTACTTAAAAAAGTTTTAAACATAAAACAAAAAACGACTTGCGTTATATTGTTGTTTAAAAGCTGACATGCTCCAAATGAATTCATTAGAGAACAAAACCAATCCATGCATTTTTATACAGTAAAAGAAGATAAGACACTCACGACGCATAAAAGAGCAGGCACATAGCACATCAAAAAAGACTTATAAAGAGCTGGGCACAGAATGCCGCCGCGCGTCGCGTGACTGCGGCGCCCGCGCAGGTAATGGCGAACAACCTCGCATGCAAGATGACGCGTCCTACGTGTTGTTAATACACAGTGCACACTGCTATCCATTATTGTATGGAGCTAACAATGGTTTAATCACTCGATTAAAATGCTGCAACACATGTGTTAAGACGCAACATAAAATATTAAAAGAAAAACTTGTATTGTTTGCAAAGTTTTCAAAGTAATGAAGAAGAGAAGAAATAATAGGGTGCGTAGTGCGTCTTTTAGTTACAATACAATCACGTTAACGAAAACGGGAATTTGTATGGCTAAACTGACAAGTCACTTCCTTCGTATTAAAGCAGTATTGTAGCAGTGTTATTGCGATAGTGAAAACGAAACGTGTGTGGCGAACGTTGTATATGCGTCTCGTTATCACAACGTATGGTATAAGTTTTACTTACAATATACGAGTCTGTGTAAGAACATTGAAATAAAATGTATTATTATTATTCTTACTTCTGCAATAAAATTGCAGTACAACTGCTTTGCTTGCTGCGTGGTGAGGAGCTCGATGGCGCAGTCTGCGAGGGCTGAGGTTAAGCAACTTTCGCAAAAGCCGGTCATCGGATGGGTGACTAAACATTTATCATCTCGAGCTCCTCCGTGTTTCGGAAGGCACGTCAAGCCGTTGGTTCAGGCTGCATTAGCCGTCGTTAGCAACCGCCCATCCGCACTGGGCCCGCGTGGTGTTTATGGCCCGTTCTCCCTATCCATCTATAGGGAAGGCTTGTGCCCCAGCAGTGGGGACGTAAAGTGAGCTGATGATGATGATGATGGTGACAACTGCTTTAAGAGCTCATGATAAGGCGCCAGGAGGCGCTGCTTCAATGCCATACAAATTATCGTTTTAGTTAAAGTAATCGAATTGATAAAAACTGACACTACGCACTTAAAACAAAGACAGTGCAAACTATAGACATCCAAGTGAATATTATAGTATGAAGGACCCACAACCGCATGTGCCGCTTGTTTGAAATAACTGTTCAGTTTGAGGAAAACTTGGGCTCGTTAAAAGAAACACTTCTCTATAACACAAAAAGGCTGAATCATACGAATTCAATAAACAGCAATCAAAACTTAGGTTTTGAGAGCGCTGCGCCGGCGCCGCAGTCTTAAAGTTCACTGCAATAACTATAACTCAAACATCTTGGTGTAGTGATAAGTTTATTTTATGCAAGTTTCGCAGATTATTAATATTTATCATACGGTAGTGCGTAGATATGTAATTAATTGTTAGATAAATAATATAGGAAGCTGTTTCAAGAAAATATACGATATGGTAGAACGGGGTTACTTTCGAATCAAGTGTAACATTGATCACAGCTCCTGTTCTCTTCAGTTGTCTTCCGCATGTAGTTTTACGGTATGACTGTGGAGGGAATCGCACCAGAGACGCCTAGATCGCTAGGGATACCCATATTTGCAGCTACTTAAGGATTTATAGCTGCGATCAATGTTACACTTATATCAAAAGTAACCCCATTCTACGGTACGAAACAATTTTATATGTTAAATAAGTGTAAGCTCATTCAATTAAAACTGTTTAAATACCAGCAAAGAAGATCGAGTTATCATAAGAGTCAATAGCGCAAATGCTTCTATGTAAAGCTATAGACCTTTTGAATACGCTGTTAAGGTCGTATGCGGCCAATAGCACGTTCTGAGATCTCTATCTATAACTTAAAGTAGAAACTACGATTTTCTTTGTAAAATTTAAGTAGAAATTATACTAATATTTTTCTTAAAAGTTATTTTTGTAATGGCTGATGTTTTCTTTGCGATATTATAACAATAGGAGTCTATACCTTATAGTGTAATCTGCGTCTTTCTTTGCATAACATTTTCCTCAAATTATTTTTTGTCATAACTCGTTTTCTTTTTTGATTTTGTAGCAATATGAACAGTTATTCCGCCACAAGCGGCCGGGACTGACTGACCTCTGTTTAGCGCTGTCTTCGCTTCCACTCAGCTCAAACTTTAATTCAATATTCATTACAATAATTACAAGACACGGACAGACGTCAACTGATATAATTGTACAGTTTGTATTGTAGGCTATGAAATTCGATTTTTAAATTACTGTTTTAGCTTTGTTTGCTTGTGTTGTGATCCATTGGTTTTGTAATTGAAAGGTGATAGTATTTTATAAAAACAAATTAAATTTTTTATAAAAAAATAAGTAGCAAACGGCCGTATTACTTTCCCATAACTAGGCAAAAGGGCTCCATAATTGAATCAAGTCATTGCTACAATGAGGAGCTCGATGGCGCAGTGGTTAACGTGCTCGGTCTGCGAGTGATGAGGGTAAGCAACTTTCGCAAAGGCCGGTCATCGGATGGGTGACCAAAAGTTTATCATCTCGAGCTCCTCCGTGCTTTGGAAGGCACGTAAAGCCGTTGGTCCCGGCTGTATTAGCAGTCGATAACAACCACCAATCCGCACTGGGCCAGCGTGGTGGTTTATGGCCCGTTCTCCCTATCCATCCATAGGGAAGGCTCGTGCCCCTGCAGTAGGGACATAAAAATTAACTGATGAGGATGAGGATTGCTACAATTGATGGGTATTTGCCAATTGCGAGGTGATCACTCAGCAGGGCTACCAATAGGAAAAAATATCGGACCAGGGAGTTGAATTCAATACCTCCGGATATCAGGCCGAGCGATACGCCTCTCAGCCACCGAGGCATAAAAACAAAACTTATTTAATTTATTCTGTAAATTCTTTTAGTGTTTTTACCTCACGGTGTCCCAGAGTTAAATTGTTCAATTAAATTAATATTATTAATTGATAATACTGTTTTTGAGTCAAATAAACTCTTATCATTCTTAAATTTATTTATTACTTAAATTAGCCACTTTTTCACTAAACACATAGCTGGGTAAGTCCTCTTATTGATAGATAATTGATTTCTTTGTGATACTTTTCCTTTGTTTAATTTAAAAGCATTAGTCATTCATTATTACCAATACTATAATGCGTGTTGTTACCATGTGGTGTGATGTTCTTGGCGTTCACAACAAATTTCGCGAAAAATTATTTATTTCAAGTATATTGTATTATATCTATATTAACTATGCAAACATCAAAGTTTTTAGCAATGTGTATCTGTTATGTTATGTTCCCAATACACTTTAACATAGACTATAGAGTCTACAGACGTACATGGCAGTTCAGTATGTATACTATATTTAGAATAATATATATCCACTCAAATTCAAAATATTTGACCAGAGTCTGTTTTTCGTAAATTATTAATGGTTTTAGTTGTTTTAAAGCTAAACATCTACAATTATTATAACTACGATCTAAACAGTTAGTAGAAGCAGAAACACATTTTGTATTCAAAGATACCTAAAAAAATATATCATAATTTCTTTAGTAAATATTGCAACAGTGTCAGTATCTACTCAAAATATTATAATAGGAATACACCTTGATGCTTAGTACAGTAATATACGTACTTGGTACGTAATACGAGTATATTTTTGTTTTCAATCTTACAAGCATGTTTATAAAGTTCAATTTATGATGACTTCTACATTTTTCTGATGAGCTAAGAGCGTCTGTTTTAAAAAATCGTGGGCGAGCTATCTCATTAATTAAAGCTGCAAGCCAGACTTAATCAGTCTGGTATCCCATAAAAACTTCAAAGTCCATTATGGAAAGTTGTAAATCGCATAAAAGCAGTTAAACAAACGTTTTCTTTAATGTTTTGATCGCTGTATTTCCC
>OY720030.1:19405568-19499961 GCA_963082485.1 Eudonia mercurella | reverse complement strand
AAAACAAACAAAATATTTAAAGCCAGTACCTCAGTATTTGAGGATTCCGGGTGAAGTGTGTTTTTACTTTCGGCCTTATCATCACTTAACATCAGTTGAGATGAACGCCAAGTATTATTATACATTCCTTTATATCACCCTAATGTCAAACGATGATAATGCCGAAGCTGAAAGCATTACCCGGATTCCTCGACTACCGATGAACTGGCTATGTTAATCTCTAAATGGCTCGGTACACTAGGCGACACGCGACTGCGACAGCTCGGCGACTAGACGCGACGACAGGCTGCGGTCGACAATTTTCATATATTTTGTTCTAAGCTCCGCACACTTGGCGTCAGTCGCAGAGTCGCGACGACAAGCTAGGGGAGTCGCGAAACTGATGCTCACAACAGCTGTCGTCGTGTGTGCGCGTGCTCTACGCGACTAGACGCGGTGACTAGACGCAGTGACAAGTCGTCCAGTGTGCGGAGCCATTAACTGTCGGAACAGATCAATGGCACTAACATTGAAGTTATGGTGACATATTTAGATTAGATGGTAGCTAGCCAGACGGAGCTAAACAAGCCTACCACCAACCAAACTGAGTGTATGTACTCCTCACTAGGAATACGGGAAGACCTCGGGTTGACCATACTGTACATAGTATAGAGCGCGTTTGAACCGGGTCTCCGTACTCTTATTGTACGAGTACGGTTTTAAAAAAAAATAATCAAATTCAAACTCAAATTCAAAATCATTTATTCAGTTTATTCTACAAATAGCTCTTATGAATTTCATTATGCCATCGGTTTGTAAGTCTACTCTGAGCGGGAAGACCATAAGAACCGGCAAGTTTCTTGGGCTTAGGAAAGTGTGCATGACAGATAATTTAGTGTGTCATGTGACCGTGTAATGGCATTTTGTGGATCAGGCGGGCTCCCTCAATACGGTAACAAACCTCTTTTCCCCGATGACATTCTTCAACTCCTCCTTGAACCCGTACGGGTTTTCCTTGGCGAGCGCACTGGTGTCGTTGAACGTGATGGCGCTGTACGGGTGCTGGATCTCGGGCCGCTCGTAGTTCTCGTAGATGGGTGACTTGGCTTTGGTCTTCGGCGTGTCGTACGTGCCGTTCGGTTGCGACTTGCTGAACGGTTTGTCCATGGCCACTGTTGACGGAAACAAAAGGGATGATGGGCCTAACATGAACCGTATAATGAAATCAAGTACTTAACAGTTCTTTAAAACATAAACCTATTTTTTATTTGAACTAAGCTTAAAAAAAGCTAAAAAGTTTATTTATAACTTTTTTACTTAAAAAGTTATAAATAAACTCTCAATTAACGGTAAAAAATAGTAACTTCCAGTCTAGTTTCTATTCTCATACTATTTATATTGGAAAAATCATTATGACAATTGCTAAAAAGTTTATTTATTGACTAACGAGTAACCAGTCACCTATCCAATAGTATTTGACAGGTTTTAGAAAAATATGTCTAATGGTTCATTAAAGCATATTATATTTGTAATTTGATTAATTCGTTGTGAATTTCTTTATTTTTTATGAAAATCGCCATTAAAATACAAATGAATAAAATAGCCGCCAAAACGATGAGTTACGTGATGTCGTGAGTCGTGACGTCAGTTGCATGTAAACAAACTGTTAGCTGTCAAATCACACCGCACAAAACTTCGAGTGAAATCAAGCAAATGACGTCACGACATCACGTGACCAATCCCGTGCGTTTTCGATCACGAAAATCATCATAAAAATTAAATTATTTTATAAATGATCTTATTTTAAAGTTATGTGCTGGCTAAATTGGTTCAAAAAAATGTTTACTGTTAAGTTAACAACAGTTTGTTCTATATTTTCATTGTAGTCAAATACCCTATTGGAAAAACCTAACACAACCTGTGTTAGGTTAGGTTAGGTTTCTGCATTTCGCTTTATGTCCTTTAGTTTATATAAAACATTCATATTAGAGATAATTTTTGTATTGCGTTGTATTAATAAATATAGTATACTAGCTTTTCATCGCGGGTTTGCTCACGTGGGCTACACGACTTGTAATTGTTTGTAATAAAAGCCAAACTTTTTAAATGTAAATTCTCAATTTCTAAAAAGGCCAAATACCGAAGGTAACTTTTAAAATGACAGGTTTCCTTACTAACTTTCCACCCTCATTTCACCTCTGTACGGGAGGTTTTTCTACAAATGCTAAAACACATCATTCTTTATTTTTATCGAAATATATATAGATCGATTAAATTATTTATTTTTATAATTATTACTTTGAAAATAACGATTTGCCCAAAAAACCTGCGTCCTTTTTTTACTCCTATAAAGAAAAATAAACGAAATTCCTGAGACATGATAACTGACGGACTTTCATACAAACTTTTACCCCCTATTTGACCCCCTTAGGTTATGATTTCCGTAAAATCCTTTCTTAGTGGCTGGTTACGTCACTCAATTAACTTACAGTCCAAATTTCATCTAATTAACTTCAGCAGTTTTGGCTCGGCGATAATGAATCAGTCAGTCGGGATAAGTCATTATATGTACATATATAGATTATATAAAGCAAAGAAGAATATATCGTAAAAGATTTAATTTGCTTAAACATTATAAAATGCAAAATAATAATATAAAATAAAAAAATGTAGTTTAAAAAAGTTTTGAAAAAAAATAATTCCACGAGCTGGATTTGAACCTGCACCCTCTGACAGTCTGGGTCACTGGTGCGCTTCCAATTATGCTATCGTTGCTCTGTCGAACCGACCCGCCTAAATTTATTAACACTACTCTTACTTTGCAAGTCAAAGGTTTTTTGTTCGCAACAAAATTTGCGTGATAAACATAAATTGATTGATTTTAAATATTTGGCGGTTCTATTATTAAGTTAAAGAAATACATTAAGAATATTGTATTCCAATTAAAAGATTGCTTGTAAAACGATTTGTGCCCAAAACATAAATTAATAAAACAAGTCATTACACTCACGAAGATACAAGATATAAATAAACTAAAAGTATTTTTTTTTATCACCATTGTTTCAAGCTGGTATATAAAATTCATGACTACACTCATCATCCGATATGGTCTAGTGGCTAGGATACCTGGCTCTCACCCAGGAGGCTCGGGTTCGATTCCCGGTATCGGAATATTTTTTTACGCTTTTATTTTAATTTTATTATTTTTTGTTCTCTGATAATGTTATAAAAATAACTTGTTTAAATAACCTAAATAGATTTAGGTATTTAAAGTTTGGTTGATTCGTCATCATCCGATATGGCTAGGATACCTTGCTCTCACCCAGGAAGCTTGGGTTCGATTCCCGGTATCTGAAAAAATTCTTTTTTAACTATCCTAATTATTTTATTTTATGTTTTTGTAGGTATTATGATTTATTAGTTAATACTATGCACACAGTTCTTTTGTGCCCAGATTTTACCCGCCTACGATTTTATATACATATAACTAGCGGCCCGCCCCGGCTTAGCACGGGTGTACTTTTATTTTTAAACATTTCTTTTTATATAGCCTATGTTACTCAGCGCTAATGTAGCATTCTAAAGGTGAAAGATTTTTTTAAATCGGTCCAGTAGTTTTTGAATTTATTCGTTGCAAACATACATACATACAAAAATACAAAGCTTTCCTCTTTATAATATTAGTATAGAAGTATAGCTATAGATATCTCTGTAAGTGCTCTCTATATGTTTGGCTAGCTGGTTCGTTTTATTTTTCAATGTATTATTTCTGGTGTTTCTACAAAAGTATTATCTATCTATCTATCTAACTATCATCTTATTAGAACTTTAAGTATCCTTTCTTCTAACCGTGGGTCTAGCACAAACTTCTATCGAAATAGTGTCATTGCGTAAAAGAGGAATGTTGTGTGGAAACTAGTTCAGCGCCACAACGTCCGACGCATGAGACAACGATAACGTTACGATTTCGATAGAAGTTCGTCCTAGGTTCATGCTAGGGCCACAGTACAGACGACTGCACATTAATCAAACTATCCAAAACTGTCAAATGTCTTCAATAAATGTTTAACCTTTTGCCATATATTAGGTCCTTACCTATGAAATTGACGTTTTGTATGAAGATTTTTTGTAAAATTATGGGTATTTTTATTTTTATTTTTATTACCTTACACTGCGAGCACTGTAAGGTGTGACGTCAATTTAGTATACTGCGAAGCCGTTCCTTTATAGTTAGCTATACTGGTTACTGTTTAAAACGGAACGCAGTCCAGTATACTGTCATCCATGTCATTTCTGGACGCTGTTGATCACGTGATCAACGCACTGAGAGCACCTTACCTCGAAAATGCCAGTGCTTACAGTACAAAAATGGCGACGATGTATGACGTCATATATTTCCGTAGGATACTGCGGCAGTACACTGTCAGTCCATGACGGAACAAATTTCTCACCAGTAAGAGCACTGGACAGTGCTCGCAGTGTATATCGGAACATACCCTATATTTTTCATACCGACGTTTTTTTTTAATTTTTCTTAGCATCTATTTATGTTTACACTATAAAAATTGTAGGGCCGTGTGTTTCTTTCACTAGCTAAACATAGCACCTTAAAAAGAAAAAAAAATCAAGTCCCTTCAAAGCTACAATGAAACAAAAGGTCAATTCCGCTAACAAAAAAAAGAAGTCAATTTAAAAAGAAAATTGGGCCACAAAGACACAAAATTAAAAATCGTTGTTATTACTGAAGCCTAAGTAATATAGTCTTAATTAAATAATATTAATAACCGGTATTGAGTTTTAGAAGTAATACACCTATTAATGAGTGAGAAAAAACGTCAATTTCATAGGAAGGACCCAATACATAAAGTTTAAAATCTATTGAGAAAATTTGACAGTCTGATGTGCACGCGTGTGTACAATGTATAGTTACCGCTGTATCTCTTGGTGAGGTTGCGCTTGATCTGGCGCATCTTGCGTTGGGCGGCGCTGGCGATCTTGGTGAGGGTGTACTGGCCGCCGCTAGGGGGCGTGGGCAGCTGCGACGCGGGCAGCGGCCGCGCATGCGCACTCTGCAACCAAGCAACAATAGCAATTAGCTTTATTTTAATATAATGGTGATTGTGTAGTGGCCGACTGATTAAGCGATAACCGGGGGTTCTGGGTTCTATTCCCTGGTCGGCAAAAGCGAGTTTAGGATTCTTCGATTATAGCCTGGTTTGTGATCGTCAAGCCGCATTGGGCAGGCGTGGTGATTAAGTCAATACCAACTAACTTAACTGTTATCAACCAGATTTTTAAGGGTGAATCTCAGCACAATATTTTGCAAAACTTTTAAGTACTTTGGGATCAACTGGGCTTTCACGATTTCAGAGTTGATCCCATAGTAAAAGTATTGCAAACTGATAGACAGGACTACCCTTAATGTGATGTGTCTATAATGTGATTTTGGTATAACATTTCTTGTTCTCAACAAAAAATAAATTTCTACAATTTGTTAAAAGGGTGCCTAGTGCGAGTTTCGTTCGCTATTCGATCACGTTAACGAAAACGTTTGAAGCAGTGCCTCCTGGTGGAAAACGAGGAATATTAAAATTTTGCCATCCAAATTCTCGTTTTTGTTCATCGAATGGCGAATGAAGCTCGCACTAGACACCTTGTTCCTTTAGCAGGCATCGATACTCGGTATTGTATGTCATTGGTATGTTGTTGAGGAGCTCGATGGCGCGGTGGTTAACGCGCCCGGTCTGCGATTGCTGACGTTAAGAAACTTTCGCAAAGGCCGGTCATCGGCTGGGTGACAAAAAAATTATGCCACTCCGTACATTGGAAGGCATGTAAAGCCGTTGATCCCGGCTGCATTAGCAGCCGTTAACAACTACCGCACCGCACAGAGCCCGCATGGTGTTTATGACCCGTTCTCCCAATCCATCCATAGGAAAGGCACGTGCCCCGACAGTGAAACCATAATGAGCTAGTGATGATGATGTTGTTACCTTGTCGTGGTCCTCGCAGTCGGTGTCGCTGTCGAAGGAGTCGATGTCGTCGTGCGCGGGCGGCTGTGGGGCGGCGCGCGTCGGCTGCGTGGAGTGCGCGGGCGCCGGCTCCAGTGACTCGTACAGGTGGCCGGAGTCGCTGCTGTCGCACTCTGCGGGTGAAAAACATGAGGAAATTAGGAATCAATCATTGAAATCAAGTCATCGCTACAATTGGTTGGTGAATATATCTTTATCTATATATTAATACATGAAGCAAAAACTTTTTACGAAAATTGCGCGGACGGAGGAGTATGAAATTTCGCACACTATAGTTTATACTATAGAGAAGGATTGCAGAATGTAAATATTTTTTAAAATATTTTTCAAGTGGATTCGAGAATGATTTAGATTTACAACTGGACCCGGTAGGTGGCGCTGCTATAGAGACCTATCATGGGATGTTTTGTTGTCATGGAAACGTTAACTGTCAAAGCGGTACGAAGTCCGCCGGTCAGCTAGTATATATGTATATATATATATATATGTCGGAGATGGAAACGGATTTTGTTGGAAAGCGTCGTCTCCGTCCGCCATTTTGTGCGTAGAATAGAGTCAGTGCGCACACGTCCGGCACAGTCGAGCTCCAGAAGTAAAGTGACTGCGAGAGTGAGTTTCACAAACTAACGTTTCCTCACTGACAAGTGACAGTGACAGATGTCATAGACTCACTATGCTCCCACTACTCGCTCGAACTACTGACTCAGGGATAATTTCATAATGCCAAGCTATTCTGCCAAGCTATTCAGCCTAATATCGATAGATGCCGTTACTAGTCTATGAAATAACTCCGACACGGCCATTCTGACACTGCGCGCGTTCTCGAGCGCAGCAGTTCCGGAGCTCTTCTTTTAAGAGCAACTAGATTCAAATGCGAAAACATTAAAGCACGAAGTGCGGAGCTTCCAATGCGTAAGCGTTGAGGCACGAAGCGCGGAGCTTCCAATGCGTAAGCGTTGAAGCACAAAGCGTGGAGCTTTCAATGCGTAGACGTTGAAGCACAAAGCGCGGAGCTTCTAATGCTTAATCGTTGAAGCACGAAGCACGGAGCTTCCAATGCGAAAGCGTGACTGCATGAAGCGCGGAGCTTCCAATGCGAAAGCGTTGAAGCATGAAGCGCGGAGCTTCCAATACGAAAGCGCGACTGCATGAAGCGCGGAGCTTCCAATGCGAAAGCGTTGAAACATGAAGCGCGGAGCTTCCAATACGAAAGCGCGACTGCATGAAGCGCGGAGCTTCCAATGCGAAAGCGTTGAAGCATGAAGCGCGGAGCTTCCAATACGAAAGCGCGACTGCATGAAGCGCGGAGCTTCCAATGCGAAAGCGTTGAAGCATGAAGCGCGGAGCTTCCAATACGAAAGCGCGACTGCATGAAGCGCGGAGCTTCCAATGCGAAAGCGTTGAAGCATGAAGCGCGGAGCTTCCAATACGAAAGCGCGACTGCATGAAGCGCGGAGCTTCCAATGCGAAAGCGTTGAAACATGAAGCGCGGAGCTTCCAATACGAAAGCGCGACTGCATGAAGCGCGGAGCTTCCAATGCGAAAGCGTTGAAGCATGAAGCGCGGAGCTTCCAATACGAAAGCGCAACTGCATGAAGCGCGGAGCTTCCAATGCGAAAGCGTTGAAGCATGAAGCGCGGAGCTTCCAATACGAAAGCGAGACTGCATGAAGCGCGGAGCTTCCAATGCGAAAGCGTTGAAGCATGAAGCGCGGAGCTTTCAATACGAAAGCGAGACTGCATGAAGCGCGGAGCTTCCAATGCGAAAGCGTTGAAGCATGAAGCGCGGAGCTTTCAATACGAAAGCGCGACTGCATGAAGCGCGGAGCTTCCAATGCGAAAGCGTTGAAGCATGAAGCGCGGAGCTTCCAATACGAAAGCGCAACTGCATGAAGCGCGGAGCTTCCAATGCGAAAGCGTTGAAGCATGAAGCGCGGAGCTTCCAATACGAAAGCGCAACTGCATGAAGCGCGGAGCTTCCAATGCGAAAGACAGCAGATATTACAGGCGATAAAAGTATTGTATGATCACGGCCATCCTGATTGAAACACGTCCTCGTGTTTTTCTCTTTAACAAAAGATAGCCAAGCACAGTATTTCCCGTTCGGTCTATCCTGACCAAACATTAATTGACTCTTACATTTAGCTCCACAGTAGGCACTATAATAGGCTCTACAGTAGACTCTGCAGTAAGCCTCACAGTAGGCCCTACATAAAGCTCTACATAAGTCTCTACATAAGCCTCTACATAAGCCTCTACATAAGCCTCTACATAAGCCTCTACATAAGCCTCTACATAAGCCTCTACATAAGTCTCTACATAAGTCTACATAAGTCTCTACATAAGTCTCTACATAAGACTACATAAGTCTCTACATAAGACTTTACATAAGACTCTACATAAGACTCTACATAAGTCTCTACATAAGTCTCTACATAAGTCTCTAACTTATTTAAAACTGAAAACTAAACCTTTTCGATTTAGAAAGATAACAAATCAAATGTAACATAACAAAAGAAAAGGTAACTAGACAATCCAAATCCAAACTAGATAACCAGGTAACCAGGGCCATTAACCATTCGTTGCACAAATCAAAAGTCACTATTTACAAGCTATGTAAGCTTTAAAATCACCTCGAGTTACCCCTCCAATGCCACGGCTCTCACAGCCGAACAGCGATCCCAGTCGCTTACGCGTGTCCATCTCAGTGGAACCCTGCGCACGTCTGCATCACCCTCTGACTACACACTACTGTCCTGATAGACCAAGACCTCCGCCAGAGCTAAACACGCACCGCGCACCCACGGACTACTTGAGTTTCCTCAATAGACACCGATTTCTACCGGGCTACGACTATGTAATAGCTACTGGTATGGTCGACACTCGTTACGGCCATTAGAGCACTAACTCGAGTTCACACAACAACTTTACTCATTATCAATCGGATCACAATGTACCTCCACCTCTACTTCGACTGGTACATGACCTTCTGGCATCCCTGTTAATCTATAGTGTGTGTATTTGTAAGTTCGCTTAGAATTTAATGCTTTCAACGTATCATAATCATGAGCTACCTCCATCAGGTACCCGCACACAGCTCATCATTTAATAAACTACTGACTCTCTCTAACAAACCCTCATGTCTATGGGGTACTAAACGTAAGTTCTAGTGAGTCTACTTCTAATGCCGCAGTTATAAAAACGAGTCTCTAAATTTATTATCTAACTTGGTTTTGTTTTGTTCACTATTTTTAACCAAGACAAAATCACCTGTAATAAACTTGTCTAACTGTAATAACCAACAGTACAGTACTAATAACATTAGATTGTCCAGTAACTCATTGTCACTTCGGTAAGTAAACGTTTTCCTCTGGCTATTTGACTTTTTTATCATAGAAATTTCTAAGCATTATAAAATAATCATACTGAATCATGAAAACATCACCAGAAACATTCAGCGTCCAGCAGAGTTGCCGATGCAGCACAGGTCTGTTTACCCGATGACGCTGGTTCACGTTGCTCGCCATGCTGCCGGTGTCGGTGTCGCTGCTGCCGGTTGCACCGCAGTTGCTAGTAGCGCCCTTCCCCGTGCCCCGCAGTGATGGTATGAGCGCGTGGGCACATGTTTGCAAAAGGATCCGTGCCTCTAAATATGGAGAATGTAGCAATCCATACGTCGACTGTAGCTACGCACGCGTATAAACTCCGGTAATGAATCTCCTCATGTGCTTTCTGAACATCAAGTAACGCCATCCAATTCTGATTTTGCTGTTCCAACATCCGTTGTCATTTACGATAAAACTTGGCATCGTTTTCTTCTAGTTGTTCGCGTCGATTACATCCGTAGAGCAAAGGTTACATCCCACTTCTGATGTCGGAGATGGAAACGGATTTTGTTGGAAAGCGTCGTCTCCGTCCGCCATTTTGTGCGTAGAATAGAGTCAGTGCGCACACGTCCGGCACAGTCGAGCTCCAGAAGTAAAGTGACTGCGAGAGTGAGTTTCACAAACTAACGTTTCCTCACTGACAAGTGACAGTGACAGATGTCATAGACTCACTATGCTCCCACTACTCGCTCGAACTACTGACTCAGGGATAATTTCATAATGCCAAGCTATTCTGCCAAGCTATTCAGCCTAATATCGATAGATGCCGTTACTAGTCTATGAAATAACTCCGACATATATATAACACATACACATAATACATGTGTAAAAATATAAATAAATTCACACAACGCTACAATTTAGCTTTTATGAATGTTACACGTCATCGGAGATGGAAAGATTGTACTGATAAGAACTGTCAAGAAACTCGGCAAGGGTATTATTTTCTTGAAATTTTTATACAGCGTCAAAAATATTTAGAACAAACGTTTGTATCACAAATCAGATAAGAATCAACGAATTCAATGAAGACTAGGGAGCGTACTTCCCTCGTATGCTTAACCACTGGTTAACTGACTACCTTAGAGTTATTGTGTTTTGTCAGTTAAAGATAGAACACAATAATAATACTAATAATAATAATCATCATCATCATCATCATCATCATCAGCCTATCACTAACCAAATCTAGTACAATATACATATTGAACAGAACAGAACTGAAACTAAAACGTTTATCGTTCAATCTCCAAAAGACTTTGGCTAACGAAGAATTAAAAGCAAACATTAATTATTCTAAAGAAAACGTTTAAGTCCAATAGATTGTGCAGGGAAAACGATAAAAAGTAAAAAACAATAAGTAGGTGTAAAGCGGGTCGTGTTACCTAATTGTTAGGGTTATTGTAAACTCGCCATAACAGTTAATTTGTCATCGAAAAAAAACGGTGAAAAAACACGTGTAAACTCGCCAAAGGTAGCCTTTTAAAAATAAATTTGTTTTTAATTATTTGGTCTATTGTAAACTCGCCGCATTAGGTGTTTTCGTAAGGACTGCAGAAGAATTAAACACATAGAGTAATAAAATAACTGTATATTTATTTTTAAATCCCATTTCTCATTACGGAATTAAATGTAGGTACATCTAGAGGTGTAACAATGCGCTGATTGGCTTAAATCCTAACGGGCTGGCTTAATACCATAAAACAATAAAAATTTAAGTAGGTAATATATTTATCTAAAGTGAATTGAGATTCAATAAAAACATCAATTACCTAAGTGAATATTCAAGGTTATCTAAAGTTTTGATAAGAGGCTAGTATTGTCAGGCTGCAGATTATCGACAAAAGAAGTGAAAGTTGTCTGGCAACTAACTATACGTAGCTCTACGTAGCGACGTTGCTCTTTCCAAAAAGTTTTGAATGTTTGAGACTAAATGTAAAAGGGAATAAACGATTCACTGAACGCTCGCTACCATTCATGAACTTGCACTGATCCAGAGGATAATAAGTTAATTTAGTTGGTGCCTGTAAACGGTCTTTGCAATAAATAGATTCAGGATCTAAATTGCGAGTAGCACAAATCCAGTCGTTGTGGAGATACTTAGGGGCAGCGTTTGTCCGGCAGTGGAGGTCTTTTGGCTGAGATAATGATGGCGAAGGATATTTTTCATAGACATCTTAAAGAGAATTGGAATATATAGGTTAATGTGGCGTGAAACAATGGCTCTCGTTGCTGTTGTGTTTCGTCTGGTGAGTGAAAGTACCGAAGGCCCATCTCTCACCCCTCCCAATTCCTACTTCCTCCTCAAGATCCAACTCCTTCCTCAAGGCCGGCAACGCATCTGCGATTACTTTCCATCAGGTGACCCGCCTGCTCGTTTGCCCCCTTTTAATATAAAACATATATATGTGCGTATATTCTTTTTTTACATATGTACCTATAAAGCGAAGTGAAATCCCGATGCGTGACCAAACATAATTTTAAAAAAAAAGATTTTTTATTTTACCTATACCGATATAATTATTATGTTTTGGAGGCAAAGAATTGTAGATGCTGTTACTTTTTTGAATGAAAGAGTTGGTGTCCTTAATTTATATTTTTTATTTATTTATTTATTGGGGTAACCAACAAAGCAATTACACAAAAACTTACTAGAACATACATTGCATCTTACAAAAAATGAGTAATGCTTTACTTAAACTACATTATTATTTAAATTCATAATAATAAAGTAATTCATATTCATAATAATAAGTATTTAAATTCATAATAATAAAAAGTGGATTTAAAGTCATCGTAATGAATTAATGTCTGGTGAACATGATCACCATAAAAGCAAAAAAACATATTTTGTATGTATATTCTGTTTCGTAGCTATTTCCTTATTTTTATTATATTTAAAATTTGAGAGATAATGTAGAGCATGATAGATTGATAGATAACCTTGAAATGTTAATTACCACCAAATTGTATCACCAATTGTTAAATTATAAATAAAATGGTTTTGAAAGTACAATATGCGAGCATTTGTATGACATTTTTTTTATTCCTCGTTTGTCACCAGGTAGGACGCTGCTTAAATGCCAAACATAATCTCGTTTCTAACGTAATTGATTGAATTCGAATGGTTAATCAACTCGCACTGGGCACTCTGATCCACGGTGGTGAGGGGAAGGCCAAGGCCTGTTACGTAAGGCCGGTGCGCCGGCGCACCAGGCACCTGCCGCGCCTTAGGCAACGCGACGGGCGAGGTGGCGTGCGTGCGCCGCTGTCAGTTTCATAAACCATGTGTCATACCATACACTCATCGGCCTCAGGTAACTTTCACGTTCTTATGGTAGAGACTGACCGAAGCGTATTATCGTAACAATGCGAGGTTTTTTTGGCTGATTGCCACTGGGCATTTTCAGCTCCGCGCGCTCCGGCGCGTCCTGATCTGGCGTCATGACCTGACGTAGATGGTCCCTTGTGTTTGCATAAGGATGTCTGACACCTACTTTGTAACCTGACAGTTGGTAGGGGGTGTCAGTATAAACTATAAGTCGTTTTTGTGGTTGGGTTGTGTGGGCATTTTCAGCTAGGTACACCGGGCTTTTTTGGGGGCAGCGAGAAACTTAAACGGTTCCTCAAGCCGTGTGAAACGAAACACCGTCAGAAGTTTTCTAAAGGGAATGGTATTACGCACTAGATACGTGTCCTCGTGCCCTCTAGATTCTCCGAGGAGTTCGGATCGGAGATGCGAGCGTTCGCATGGTCAGTACAGTGAGCTGAGCCGCGAGCCGCGAGCTCCGCCCTGTTATCAGTCAGCCAGCAATGACGTATCAAGCTTGCCGCGAATGGTACGGTAACGTTACGATGTTTGCTTCGGTCAGTCCCCTGCTTTAGAGTTAGATTCAATTTGTAAAGTAATAAAAGTTTATTTGGCCATAATCCAATCATAAACAATATGAAACACTTGAAAAAGCAAAGCCATATAAGTCCCCGCTCAGGTTAATCTTAATTAAGATAATGCAATTATTTTATTTCGGAAAATTCCGAAACTTGTTCACAACAATATTTTTGTACAATTTATATTAGTTAATTTACGTATTTAAAACAGTTTATATCAAGATAGTGACAAGTCTGTGACAACGACCGCGATGGCTCAAAGGGTTGGCACATATCGGAACATAAAATTATTATACATCTTTTAGCTATACTATTAATAAAGAGGTTAAGTTTGTGACTTTATTTGTTTGTTTGTGTGAGGAGGGATAGAATGCTATATTCCTTGAGGGTAACATAGGTTATAATTAACCTTTTGAACGCCAGAGCGCAAACGCATTGGCGCCCCTTCCACGCCAAGCCACAAATTCAGAGCAAATACCTACAAATAAAATAGGAATGCCAACGATCTTATCGATAATTTGTCAATAACCAATTTAATAATTGCTATTCGTCACATATTTTTGAAATAAAATATTACTCGTTATATCAATCTTTATTTGACACTATTTCGTATCATTTAACAGCAGTTACAAAATTCTAAACAAAGTAAAAGTAGACATTAGAACTGCAAACGAATAAATCAGATAATAATAAGGTACATCACTAATCTCGTTCGTGAAGTCATCCGCTGTCGGGAAGACCCGACTATGGCGTGGTTGGCACGACCTTTGACAACTTTCTCGCGTGTGAGGTAGGGATGTGACATTTCAAGTAAACTAAAAATTATAAACAATAAGGTAAAGAAAAGGTTGTCTATTAGAGTACTAATTATTAAGAGGCCTATTACATCTCGACTGTGATTTTTGCGTAAAATGCCCAGTTTCGTATTTTGTAGTAATTTTCCAGTTGTATTTATCGTTTTTATCGAATAATAAATTCATCCTTAGTATTACAAATTTCCACTCTGCGAGAAAAAGCTGAGTTCGGACGGCCGGCGCATCGCATTTTATAGTAATTTTGCAGTTGTATTTATCGTTTTTATCGAAATAGGATTATAAACTCATTATTAAATGTTTATTCCTCATGAAGTAACAATTATTCTGGTATAAATTTTGCTCAATAATATTATCGTAGATAGGAGAAATTCACATCGATCTTAAAGCGATTTTAGAAGTTTTGTAAAATCTAAAAATGTAAAAATGTAAAATGTAAAATCAATGATATCTAAAAATTCCGAGGCCGCTACGAACTATTCGACTATATAAGAGATAACATTCTATTTTTTTTATTTCATTTGTTTAGAACAGTAGTTCAATCTAGGAGCTCAAATAAGTGCCTTCGCGCATTTTATGAAAATCTTTCTCTACTATTTTGGTTTTCATTAAAAAGGTAAGCAAAATTTACAAAAAGCGAGGCCGCTACGAACTATTATATGCCAATAGCTATTCTGCACTATTCAATAAATTTACCTAACTTACCCTTCACTAGCTGTCGTATCTTGCCGACTGTGGCGTGAGGAGAACACCTTTTTTAAGGATTTCGATTAGCAATATTTAATGATAATTTTTGCTAGTGAAATGTAACTAATGGATATATCTTCGTGCCATTTTACAATATATCATTACTGTACTTTTAAATAATAGGAAAAAGAAACACAAAAAAGTTAATTTAGTATATTTATTTTGTATTTTAAAAATTTCGTTTTCTCGTCGGCTATACACGACGGTGGCGTGTTGGGCACTTTTTCATTTGTCGTCCAGTGCCGACCGTGGCGTTCAAAAGGTTAAATTTGATAAGTATAAAAAAGTAGTGCTAGTATAAAAGAAAGTTTAACTGTTTCATTACAATGAGTATTATTCGTGCAGGTAAACTTAAGAAAAGAATGAAATTTGTTTACATTACATACAAAGAAAGAATGAAAAGCGTTTTTTATACATGTAGGTAAACATGCATTGTTGTATTTAAATAACATGTGTGATTGTATATGTATAAATGTTTAAAACAAAGAGAGCGCAAGTCAGTTTCATGTCGAGAAACATTAAGTGCTTTCTTCGAACATTCAAATATTTGTTTAATTGTGTGTGAGCGAAAGCGCAGAAGGCATAGGCAAATATTTAAATTACACAATCAACGTCAGCGAGATTGAGTACATCTACTAGTGAGGGCTTTCATCAGTTTTATTATTATGTAAATTTGTAACGGAAAGTATCCGTATGTTCGTATATATCACCATTCCTGCACCATACAGCCTTAAACGAATTTTGATTAATATTATGTTTGTTTTGTTTGTAATTTTATAATTTAATTGTATTTAAATTTTTACTCTAATTTACTTTTGCATGCTACCATAGTTAGCTAAATAGGATGAGCCTAACAATGTTATAACATTTCCCATGTAGGTACACTGTTCATACGCAAAATAAAATGTTATATTTTTCTATTCTATTCTAGGACATTTTTCATCAGCAAACTCTATCAAAAAGGAAGATCTCTTCTTATAGTCGTCATCCAGTAATTATATTATTTGAACTAATATCACTCCTCCATTGGAGATGTCGTTGATGGCTCTTGCTCTAGCGAACAGAAAACAGTTCAAACGTAAAGATATATATGTCTATAGAGTTCTAATTTTTTTAGCCTATTGTTGACAACTGTGAACTCAAGCCTCCCATAATGAGCGCCAACCATCCCGGTTCTGCGCAGTCCGCATTCATCCACCACCCCGCCATGTTATACTTATATATCTAGGCTACCTCTTTTTAAAGTTTGCTGATTGCCTCAAACGGCATTTTCAGCATCACCGCACTTTTTAGGGAGCGACGAGAAACTTAAAGGGTTCCTTAAAGGGTCAGAGGTTTTCTACAGGGTACGGAATAATAAGGAGCGGAACAACCCGCAGGCATATTACCGAAAAAAGCAACCAGTTGTTAATTATTATAAGCAGTAGAATAAGATTAGATATAAATTTCCTCTCAAAACATTGTCGTGCCCAATCCGGGCCCATAACGTTCTATCTAACTAATATTGTAACAACTCATGTATACTTATGGAGAGCAATAAATGATTGAATTGAATTGAATTATACAATTGCAACGTGACTCTAGTTGCGGTTGATTAATTGGTTTTACAGACATAAATCGCTCAATGTATGTAAACTTTACATATATTTTAATCGCACTTGCACTAAGCGAGCGGAGCGATCATTGAGCAACTAGAGCAGTCGCGTTGCAATTGTACAATTAACAACTGTTTGCTTTTTTCGGTAATAAGCTGCCGAGGGCGCCTCTAAAGGCTACCGATCGGTAATATCATATCGGCATCCAGAGTTGAGACGAACGCACTTTTCCCTAGATATGCGGTTGAAAGTAACACCCGTCCGACTGCATGGGCCGCTGCGCTGCCGTGAATGGCGTGCGCGTCACAGAGAAATTAAATGGTCCGTAGGTGGCGAACTACTCGTAGGCAGTAGTTACGTAAACATACGTTAGTGTAACATTACATTTTACAAATAATGCTAAAGGTTTTTTTATATCATCGATTCATCAACTTTTTAATATCACTTTTTAATATCATTGATTCATCAACGATTCTTCATCTGTCGATTCCACTCTGTATATTAAAGCAAGTCTACTGTGGATGACTAGTGCTTTTATATTTAAAAAAATCAGTGACAAACTGAACAAGATATTTTTCATGAGTGCAATTTATATGCCTTGATTGAAAAAAGAATTTTCATTTTATTATCAACATCAATCTCTATTCTTTTGTTTGTCTATTGTTTTTGTTAAATATAAAGCAATATTATTTTATTCAAAAGTAAACTTCATCTCGAAATTTTATTCTACGCCAAAATGTGAAAAATGTTCTGGCTAGGCTATAATCCGCCATAATAATATGACACTTAGGAAAAATTGTGACAAAGTAAATGGGCGGTCTGGCAATTAATTTTCAATAATGTTGTAAATTAATTTCGCCAATCCAATAAAACAAATTGAGGAAACTGTTCAATAAAAACACACTTTAACACCTGCCTATAAAGAGAGTCGATAAACATTATTTTAACAATCATTAAAATAATAAAATTTAATATTGTGTGGCAAGCCAGTCATCGGTTCTTTTATCATCGAGACCATTAGCCAGCACTCGTATAATCATAATGAAAACGATTTGGCAATGTATTACATGAGTTGCTTTATGCTTTGTATTTCTGGAGCGTATTATTATGTACCTACAACAATACCATGATTGGAAGACAAGTCACGCAAATAACTGAATTATAATAGTAAAAGGTCAAGGTCACATAAGTTGGCAAATCGGAATGTCTTTTGTTAATCTACGTGAACGTAACGAATTCAAAGTCAGCAGAAGAATGTATTATTTCCTCGATTGAAATTAGTAGCATACGTAGAACGTGCCTTTCTACGCCCAAGCAAGTTATTTATAGAAGCCCAAATATTGATTTCAGCCTTGCAACTGATTGTAGCTTCGAACGAGTTATAGTATTGGCGTTTAGCCTCCGTAAAATACTCCGTAAAAACTGATAGATCAATTTATCGACAAGAGCGAACTAGAAAGTTAGTAAGAGTGCACATTAAAGAACGAGGTGCACATTAAAGATCAAGTTGCCCATAACACACACGATATTTTGCTTTATACATGCCACTTATATAAGCGAACTGGCATACCATATCCGATGTTGAAACCTGGCGGCAATGTATTGGTAAATAAACTACATATTCCCACATTCAAGTGCAGCGAAGCGTAAACACTTATGTATAATAACATAAGACAAAATAAAGTTTGGTATGTTAATTGTTTTCACCGACAATTGCATAACTCTTTGACAAATTTCCACTCGGGCGTTTTTTTTAAATTTTTAAATGACTTCGTATAAAATGGAGGGGGATCTCAATTCGAGTGATTTTTAAATGTCTGTCGCTCTGTGAAAAATCGGCCATCGACTGCAATTGGCAAAAGTCGGCCATCGTCGACCACAACTCAAGTGTCTGATTAGAAGCGGTCGCCTGTGCTGCGGATTTTGTCATACCCTAAATTAGTAAGTAGAGTGCAAAAAAGGAATTACCAATAAATGCAATGAGATCCTGTATTTCGATTTCTCCATGTCTCAACACGGTCCTGATGCTAAGCCAGCACTTGTGCTCCAGCACCTCGATGAAGTTCGCCGTCTCCTCGAGATCAGCCTTGCCACTTGGCACTTGGCACTTGGCATCCTCGTCGTTCTGGCTGTAGTAAGGGCACTTCGCACTCGTATCGATGTACACCGTCGACGGAGACGTTATGAAAACTACAAACAAGGGCGAATAAGGTACTGCAGGCGATCACATTCTCAGATTCATAATCGTGAGAGCATGTGAACCAAAATAGAAAATGTCTCACAACACTGAGCTATGCGTCATATGAAGAAGGAAAACTCTTCTCTACGAAACGCCTTTAGCAACATAGTAACGTCGCAGAAGTTTAGTTTTTCCACAAAGTATAATGGCAAAAAACATTGCCAGCTCACGGCTTTAGATATTGAGCAAATGTAACCAGCAGCGTTCAGACACGCGACATTCTAATTGAATATATTACATTGGATTCTGCATTTGTTAGCATAAGAATTATGATGTTATAAATGCACATATTAATAGCATTGGCTCAGTTTTGGAGACGAGATAGCGTCGAAGCCTAGAGCACCTTGGTCGCCGATGTTCCGCCGAAAGGTCCGCGGCCGCAGCGGCGGGCCAACCCCGCCGTTCACCGGGGGCCTCTCCGATACCATTTTTCATCATCACTTATTTTCACTTTATCACTTCACTTCTCACGATAACATTCCATTAGACACAAATCTACTTCCTAATCGAGTTTAGGTTACTGCAAATTAGATTGTATTGTTGAAGCTGCAAGTTACTACAAAAGATGCATTAACACTAACATTTTAAAGATTGATTTCCTTATCTCGGCCGGTTACGCGGTCGGGTTATAGAAAAAAAAAACGCGGCAGCTGTGAGACTCGTCGGCTCAGGGTCGACTGGTGCCTCGAGAGTGGTATATTTTTCACAGTTTCAATGCTAAACGCGAGTTGTTGCAAACGTACCAAGTAATCACAGTTCAGAGAATTATTTGACATTGGTTCTGGTTAATGCACTCCATTTTTAGATAGTTATGCTTTAGCAAGGTTTGCTCTAGTTTTGTTAATGTTCGAGAATCGTCATCGTCTTAATGTGATTATTACTATGACGCTTTTTGATAACTGTATTGAGATGATGTTGTACCTAAAATCCACTGATATCAAAAACACACTATGAGAGCTATAAACCGTTAAGTACTGGAATTATTCTATAAACAATGTCTAAAGCTTTATTACACAATTGAGATTAAGATTATGTTTTATCTACGAGTGTTATGGTCATTGTCAATTTATATGGAGTGAGTTATACATAACCTGTGATATTGAGACATATATCAAGTTAATTCACAGCATTGACACGGTTCCACACAAATATGTTCGCCGCAATTTATCAGTTTACATAGAACCGTTTATGGTGCAGTTGCAAAACGAGATACAAGCGTGTTTGTATATGGCGTTGCAATCAGAGCATTGCGGCTTGCGAAACAATGAACGCGTAGCGAATAATTTGTTCCGCGGAAGGATAACTTCACCGATCAATTACCTGGAGTTAGATTGCAATTAAATTCTAAAGCAAACAAACCGGTAACAAAAGATTCTAGACTACAAACTGTTACATTGTCTAAATTGGTTGATGATGCTATAATATTTAAATATGCATGAACATAATGCAATTTATATTCTATTTTAGAGGTAATAAAGACTGTTCTGACTGATATTGGATGTAATGTAACGCAAGAATAAACTTGAGATGCTTTAACTGTAATGTTAGAGCATGCAAATACTGAAGATAATGGTGGTGGAGATGATTGAAGAACAAGAAATGCATTCCGCGTCCCGTTACGAAGTCACTACTTCGTATTACACTGGACAGTAGTTATTTAAAAGCATTGCTTGAGTATGATACCGAATTCGAACTTGAGTATGATACCGATTTCGAACACAACAGAAGATTAGAACTTAACAATAGTAAAAACAAGTTTTTGCACTCGGAATTTCTTAATGCACTGGGTATTTTAGAAATACATTAGATGAGTTGCTTAAATATAATGTAATGGCTTAATTAACTGATTACTGTTTACGCACACCTTTGCTGACTGCAGAACTCATTACATAAATAAATTAGTCCGTTTCGTATTTATATTTATTATAGTAAAAGCAAAGTTTTCTGTTATCCCCAAAAATTCTGGTTTCTTAGTTATCGGTAATTTCGACTTATGACAGAGATTTATCTTCACAGTTTGGTTATGCTACACGCTGAATCAATTTTAGAAGTAATCGAAATAATTTAAGAGGAAACATTCTGCTGATTAATAAATCAATTCTGCATCGGTATTGTTAATATCAGTCGTATAGAGTACAAGCTAAGGCTATTAGCGGCACAAGGTGGCTTTGTGTTGTAAATTCCGCGCCCGTGTCGCGGTGGCCGGTGCCGGCTGCGCGGGCGCTTGCGGATCTGCCTATCTCTACATCAATTAAGGCCTTGATCATGTTATGCAAACAGACGATACCTCATTCAGCCAACATCCTATACTTTCTAAACAATTTTGACAAACAAATAACAAAGCAACAGAATTTGTTGCATTTACCACACCTTCCAAATTGAATGACTTATAAATGTATGATCTTTCAATGAAAGCATTAATTACTGATAATGAATGTATCACAAAAGTTAGCTCAGCTCATCATCAACAACTTTTAAGTATCGAAGCAGACCGTGACGAAAGATAACGTGTAAATTAACAATACAGAACTAGTAGTTAACTAGTTAGAAAGCAAATACAAAAAAACAGTTTTGTGTCAACATATTTGCTTGAGTCGAGCCACATTTGGTAGTTGTAAGTTTTCACAAACACATTATGGAGAGCAGCGTAACCGGCCGGTTGAACCACAGAAACTTGCAAAATTCAACAATACGATTCTCAACTGACATTTGGTAGGTATCAGTGAAGGTTTCATCACAGATCGCACAATTTATTCGATAAGTTTTTTTATCGGTGTGTATTGTTAATTGTGTGTAAGCACGAACGCGGCACTTTCACAGCCGGCGACAGCAGCGCGCGCGTCCACTCGAGTGCGCGGGCGCAGGGCTAACTCGCGAGCGCGCGCTGTTTACCCCGCGCCGTCCCTCTCCAACGCAAGCCTTGTGTGACCACGAAACGAGTGGGTGTACCAGAATCTCCATTTAAGCATCATCCCTCACGTCATACTTTAAATGGATCAACAACATTGTACGAGGTTATAGCACTGATGTGATCGAAATACTCATGAATTTTAATTCCCCAAAAGAGGTCTTAAAGTGTTTATAAGGAAAAATATTTATTTGTAAAGTTACATCAATAATTCAGCAAGTAATTAGCAAGTACCTAAGTAGTTACCAATGGTATCAGTTATATACATTTTATCAAGTCCTTCACCGCATTAATCTTTGAAAATGTCGAAAGCCCGGTAGTCGGAAACAAACCAAATCGACGAGAACCACATTTTACAGAACTGGTCCAGCGAGACTACTGAAATCTAGGCCGATTTGTAATCAATTAAGCTATAGATCATAAGTAAAATAGGCTAAGACAGGCATCTGTCGAGGTAGGGACAAAAGCACAGGGAGTGTAAAATGCTTAAATAGTTGCTAATCGCATGAATTTGGAGCGCTCTCAATAGACTACTAGAGTGACATAATGTCGACAGTCACCAATCGATCCCACGTTCGACTTCATCGCAGATTTTGACTGCGTCTGTAGCACGAGTAGGTAATTTGACTTGCAAAGTCTTAAAGATTTAATGCACTTGGTTGCGAACGAAATCCGCTTGCATTCCGTCCAGGTTTCACACTTTGTTTTCGTGACAGGCTTTGCGTGAAGTTGTTCAATGAAGGTTGCAGCTCAATTGTTAAGTGCATGTACTTCTTGACTACCTCTAATTATATTAAAATCATTACGAATTTTATCGCTGTCTTTGAATTTCAGTACAATGATTTACAACAATTAACTGCATGTAGTAAGCCACAATAGCAACCTTCCTAGATGCAGCGACAACGTAACATAGCTATTGTTGCTGGACTTCAAAAGCGTTTCTCAAGATTATGTCTTTATCCGCCATTTAACAAAATTATTTTGCGAAAGTCATAAAAGTTATTAAATTTAACCCATTAAAGTTAACCCGTCCCTACTAGGAGGAATTATTTGCATTACATGCGATATCATTTAATGGATTCGTTTAAGTAATAAATGTTAAATGTGATCTCATGGAGATATTTAACACTTGAGTCTTTCCTAAGAGATCGATTTCTCGAGTTGCAGCAACAGTTTACAAGTTTTTGCCACAACATTGTCTCGCTTGTTTAATTTATATCATCCAGCGTATTGTCTGCAACGCAAAATCCACTTAACGAGAAAGCATAATCATTTCGTATTGAGTTAAGAATGGACTAGGTTACATTCACCATGCTTTTAAACTATCATTTATCGATTGCATCAATACCTACATCTATTGATAGTAACTTTAATTGTATTTGTTTAAATGGGAAGAAATGATTACTCATCGGCATCGGAGATAATGTATAAAAAATTTACTACGTATTCATATTACTACTTCATCATAATGATCAATCGTTTTCTTTGAGATGTTATATTTCTTATGTTGTGATAATGTGATGTTTTGTTATAAACAAGCGCCAACATCTTTTACGGTCAAGGATGAGTTATGTCAGATAAATTTATACATTGTGTGATTTTCAACTATGCAGCGAAGGTAATAGGGATTATTGGTGTTGCTTTCGATAAGCTGTTCGCTGTATGGACAAACAATGACAACGACCGACGTGGTAAGGGTAAATTTTAATACTTTAAACACGAGGTATGTGTTAGTTAATGATTCTTTAGTAAGGAATTCGTATTATGTTATTACTGCAATTGTTTTATGTTTTCATAAGGCCATCGATTGTTGATTCAGAATTAAGGAATTATGTTGTAAATGTAGTGTTTTATTTTGTCTCATAGCAAAAAAAAATATTGTTTAAAGTTTTTGATTCGCATAAGTATTTAAATAGATTAACATTTTAAAGTGTAACAAACATGCAATTAGACGAGTTTGATATGACGTGTTTCGTGCATAAAAATTGAGGAACAGCGCGGTGGAAACGAATAATGTAAATTTTTGTTTCCGCAGGGAAAATAAAAAAGACGTTTCACAAATCGTGTTACATGATGCAAGCGAAATGTCTGCTGCCCGATGAGCAGGAAGAGAAAAACGGCGCGAACGCACGAAGGTGAACCGGATTTTAATGTGGTTTGGTGACGTGTAACATTATTTTGTTAGTCATAATGATAGTTAATCACTTGAAAGTTTGGAGCAGTAACTTGAGACGACATTGAAGATTAATGACAATGAAAAACCTCTAAAAAGGGTCGATAGAATATGAATGCTGAAGTTGGCTTAGATGGTGCTTAGATGTAATTTGTAGTTTTTAATTTCATATTCGTCTTTAGAAGAAGGCCTAATTAAATAAAATGAAATATTTATTTGAATTATAGGTAACAGCTATGTTATTTTATTACAGTAAGATTTTCCTAAATGCTTGCGCGACAGCATCTGCTACCAGCCAAACTGATACAAAATAATGCAACGTGCCATCGGACCGAAACAGGATTGATGAAGAATATCAACCAAATGTATTGCCAATAATCGTGGCTTAAATGTTAAACGTATCTAAATATTCCAATTAAGCAACTAACACACTAAAGTTTGTAATTTAAAAGCTTCGAGTACACCGATTACATACGTCTGTGAACCATTTATTAGCAATTTGTTCTCACGACTGCTTTGACCCCAAAATATAATCACCAGAGCAATCATTGGGTTGAGAACAAGTGTTAGGGGCCCAGTTAGAAAGAAGACACTCGTACAAAGAATATTATATTCAATCAGCGGCTAGTGCGATCGAATTTCCGTTGGGCAAATCCAGCCACTATCGCAGTGCCGTCCCTGAGTATCCGTAGGTAGGTACTTATGACAGTATGTTAAGCCAATGCTTTCATTTGTTATCGTAAGATGGCAGTCGTTTACATCCACCAAGCGTCGTAGCCACTGTCGGTTGATTGATCCGATCCTTCCGTGTGCTATTTCCACTTGGGACAAGCGCGGATCCAGCACACAAAAATGGCTGTGGGTACGGCGATCCAAAAATCGGCCAAGTGTGAGTCGTAATCAAATGTTTACGTTTTTTGTTTTTTTTTTTGTTGTTTTTCTGGATTTGGTAAGGTTTTAGCTGTGAATGTGTGCGTTTGTTGTGTGCTGCTCTACGTTCAGAATCACACACGCGCACAGTTCATTGCTAGTTTTTTTAAGGATTTAATATAACCGCAGATAAAGATAAAGAAACATTTATTGACCTACACAACACATAGCAATAAAACATACAAAACGGATACATAATACATACATAATACATTGAAACTCGTCCAGTTTTGAAATACAAATAGCACAAAAAATATATCTTCGATCTAAGTTAAGGATGTGGGCATGCCCACTGTGCCCACAACGGTGGATTCGCGCTTGACTTGGGACAGCCTAAACTAAGCAGTGGATGGGACGTTTTTTGTAATTATTTACCTTAAGAATTGAACTTTAAAATTGTTGAAATAGGTATATTTTATTTACCTACGTATGTTTCAAGAATAAAGAAATTTGTATTTGTAACAGTATTACAACTAGGTTAATTACATGGTTAATGTTCGTTGAAACGCAACGAATACAAAAGACAACAATGAAATTAAGCTTGTTTCGACTAATTTGATAAACTGCCTACGTACAATCGGACTATTACATGGATGACGGAATGAAGTTAAACGAACAAGTTTTAGCCTTGAGCAGGCGTGCAAGCTCGCAAATGTGACTCGATAGAGTTCGACAGGGCTGTGAGATTTCGGCGGAGCGTGTGGCCTAGACATAAATGTCGCAAGTTGCAGTTTTACTTCACCACCGGGTAAAGTGTACTAAGTACTGCGTTTAAAAAACGTTTAAACATGCAAAAAGAAGATTAGTTGAGTGAAGAATGAGCTTGTTCAATGTTTGTTTAATTTAGTAGCTACGTTTTGATTGTGATTAAATACTTATGGGTGCGCCGACCAAAAAAAGCCAAAAGTTTAGTCACGGTTAAGTTGATATAAAAGATGAAAAAATTATCGTATTACATAAATAAAATATATATTTAGTATCAATGGGAACGTGTTTACAATTAGTCCGACCCATAAATTCATAACACACTATAGTTTTTTCTACAATATCATTTAAAGTAGGGGAAAAATCATGAAAACGAGTGGCGGCGCGTTGATATCTTATAGTTTATCTAAATTATCATACCTCTAATTACTTGTCTAAACAATCACCAATGTCTTAACTACAAATCGTCCGTCTAACATTTTCGATTTATCGAGCAATTTTTTTTAATTATTATTTTTCAAATTAACACGTTAAATTCCCCCATACAAAATTAGTATGACCGCGCGGCATCAAATAAATATGGACGAAGACATTTCAAATAAAATATATGACACTTGTCACTTACGGACGGCGCACCCTTAACATATAAGCGCCACCGCAGACACGCTACTTTTAGCATCGGCGATCGGCGATTTTGCGACTGTATCGATGCTGAATCACGTTTTCGCGACTCCCTGCGTTCGATCGCAGTAAAATCGTAAGATTCTTATCGATGCAGCATCACGATATCGCGACTTCATGCGTTCGGTTCGGACACGGTATCGGAATCGCGCGTTTTAGCGACTGCTCCGATGCTGGATCGGCAACTCGATGCAAATTTGTTAATAAGTTTGGCGTTTTTAAGTGTGCGGTGTAGAATGTGTGGTCGCTGCATTCAGCTTCTAAAAATCGGCTGAATCGCCGATCGCCGATGCTAAAAGTAGCATGTCTGCGGTGGCTCTAAATCGTATGAAGCCACAGACTGAATGAAATTGTGAAATGTTTAGGATTCTAATTTTGAATCATGTTTCTAATCTTAAAGATGACAGAGAACGTCACAAAGTATTTCAGAAACAGACAGACAGAAACATTCCAAACGCTAGTTTAATTTTACAATAGCTATGGTCACGGTAGCTGAGCGCGGCTTTGACTGGGCGGCGGCGGCAGCGCGTGCGCACCCATCGAGGAAGTCCACTCCGATTGGCGAGCACAATGCCTTATTATAACATAATGGACAGCGTTATAAGTTTGAAAAATTACCAGGAACCGTCGCTGGTGATAGTCATGATTGTATTGACATATGAAAAAGATATTGTATTCATAAAGGTCTGTGTGTGTTGTACTGACTGCAAAAGATATGGATAACAATTGCACTAGTTGTCATCATGTATGCATGCCAAGACTACTGGTGGGTTACTCTTGCAACACAATTGCAATAATCAATTTCCAATCCCAAATCTAAAAAATTTAAATGGCACTCTTAAAAGCGATATTAGCGCTACATTGGAATTAAATTGCGTGGAAATTGAGTGAACAAATTATTATCGAGATGGGGAGTTCCGAAATTGCGAAACTTATCCCAATATCGATACATATTAATCGCATTGGAATTGTATTGAGATTGAGTTTGCGTCAAGAGTAGCCTACCTGGCCGAGTAAAGGTGTAACAGTTGTAAGTGAATGAGATCCTGTAAAATTACTTGTTTCTAGCGTCACTAAGCCGCGGTAATCGCTTACCATTATCAGGCCGAAGTAAGCCAGTTGTTCGCTGGCTTAGTAAAGCATGTAAAACTATTTGAAAGTGAAAAGTACGACAAGCTATTAGGCTATTAACGACTATATTCCTTTCTTTGTATGTAACTTCACAATTTCTTTTAAAATGGCTGATATCTTTAAAGATTTCAAAGCAACTTTACAAAGAAACAAAACAATATTACCACAAGAAAAGTGAACGTCAAACCAGACTTTTCTACTTCAGCCTTTGTACTCACATTGATAGCGGTTCACTAATTGTCACAAAAACTATTGAAATTGAAAAAAGAGTTCATTTCTATATCACTTTTACTAGTCAGGTGGTTGTAGGTAGTGTGTGACGCTATGAACGTAAGCTGGTATCTATGTAGGTCAGAAGCAATCGCAACAGTATCACGACCTGCGCAGCAAATCAATATGTTAAACCAATAGAAAAGTAAACGGCGGAACATTCAGATATATGTAACAAATATCAAACACACTACTTTAAGACGAGAGCTTGTAGCATAGGAACGAATAAGCATTTATTTGACTGGCACTTTATATATTTACTAGCTGACCTGGCGGACTTCGTATCGCTTTGACAGTTTCCATCATTCAGTTAAATATATATTGATCAATAGTTTCCATGACAACAAAACAAATATCATTGTACTTATTGGAAAATTAAATTGCCGTTTTTAGTATTTTATTAAAAAAAAATTTAATATAGCATATGTTACTCAGCGCTAATGTAGCATTCTAATAGGGAAAGAGTTTTTTAAATCGGTCCAGTCGTTTTTGAGTTTTTATTCGTTGCAAACATACATACATACATACATACATACATACATACATACATACATACATATGTACATACATACATACATACATACATACATACATACATACATACATACATAGGTTTCCTCTTTATAATATTATAGTTTAGATAAAATACAGTGAAAAAATTTAATGCCTGCCTGACCCAGCCAGGAATCGAACCAGGGTCTTCCGCAATCCGGGCGGCTGCACTGACCATTATGCTACTCCCGGTAGCATAACCGGCTGACGTAAGCACTGAATTTTTTCGCTGCTTTGATTCTTTAGGCAGCAGTGCCAATATATCCAACGGTTTTTGCAACCGATACCGATGGCTATGCAGATTCATCTTTACAGATGAAATACCACAAATTTGATATCACAACTCTATAGTAAATTTTACTTAAAAAAAAAAAAAAAATAGCACTATATTTTTTCTGACAAACAAAAGAGAACAAAAAACTTGAATATCGCGAGAATGCGCTATATTTTATTTATTTTAAAAGGTACCGCTATTAATAAATTATTAATAAAATGTAACATTTAGAAATTATATTGTATGTGACCCGAATAAAGTAATATAAGTTTCGAATCGGTTGTGGAATCATCTGTGAGCTTAGATGTGAGCCAAGTAAATATTAATAAAAAAAATTACTCACTTTGCAAGTGATTTTCAGTAAGTTTTGTACTTCAGTGAGGACCATCGGAATTTGGACAATCTGATATGGAATTTAGAAATCCAAAACTAACAATGTAGCGTACCTACCTACATTCAAACACGGTCTGGAAGTAGGAAAGCAGTTTAACTAGTAGGAAATAAACTAAATGAACACTTGGGTTTAACACAACTAGCAAAATATTTGGCTCAAGCCAGCAGCGTAAGGAATGGAATCCGGCAACGATTAGCCGCCCACAGGCTGCGCGCGCGCAGGTCCGTGAACTTGTTGCAACACCTCTATTATTTAAAAGATAATTTGGACAATAACCAATAAATAAGGTTTTGCTTTATAAATTATGGATTAGAGATTATGTATTGATTTAACACGGTAACACAATGTAGAGACCTCAAACTTTGACTTTGTACTAAGTAATTACTGCTGCTACATGAATTGGATAAGCCAAAATGTACAAGAAATGAAACAAAATTCAATACGTAACAAATATAGCTTCGAGTAAGAAGAAAGTTTTAAAAGAGGCGTAAAAAAGAAATGTACCTACTGTTTACGTTTTTGGTTTGTTTACTCTAAATTATTCCAAAAGAAAGGCACCGTGTTCTGTTAATAGGCATGTAGTAGTAGGTAACATTTTTAAACCAATGACTCTACTAATTAATGACAGATCGAAAGATTTGAAGAATATTGGCAAAGTGACGACATGGTGTGGTGGGTCGCAACGCTGCATATCGATTAAACGGTTAATTTTAGAATCATGACTGGGTATAATCTTAAAACTACTGAGTTAGAGCTTAGATAAATAAAAACTTGTTTAACTTTAACTCACGTTTTTGAAAACAATTATTGTTATGCAGAACTTTTAAATATAAAATCTTTGATTTATCAAAATAATGACGTCATATGAATCCACTATAATTATAAATAACATAAAAAATGCAATTCTTAAATTATATTTAAACACGGAATGCGGGGCGTAGGACGCCTGTCACCGCGATTGCGCAAGAGTCGGCAAGCTGCGACTTTGCATATTTGCAAACCGACCGCCAGACCTCGCCGATATGTTAATAAACCACTTCATTCACTAACAAATGTTTACTTTAGAGGGGTTTGTATCCAAATGCAGATTAATCGAAATAGACGGCGCATTGCTATATTCCAAGAACAATATCATTTATTCTAAATTACTATGTGTAAAATATACTGCCTATGAACGGAGAAATTACGTAAATCCTTTAGATTTGCTATCATTCATTTGTGTTGTAAACTTGTTTTAGGTAAACA
This sequence comes from Eudonia mercurella, assembly GCA_963082485.1. NCBI lineage: Eukaryota > Metazoa > Arthropoda > Insecta > Lepidoptera > Crambidae > Eudonia > Eudonia mercurella. The sequence goes on along the minus strand of OY720030.1, from coordinate 19,470,021 downwards.
GTTAGATTATGAAACAGTTTGTAGAGACAGCACAGCAGCGCTATCTGCGGCGATCGACGGTAGCCGCTGCCAATACCTACACAGTTAAAGATGTTAAACATTGCATAGTAATGTTGCCATTTAGAAACAGATGGCGCTGCCTGTTTACGTCGCTGTTAGGGACCACACTATAATTTATTTTTGTCGATGATTGTTTGTTATGAATGCATAGACTATATATATATTTGTATATTTAAATGTGACTAACCTTTGTCGTCTTCGCCTTTTGGTTTTGGTGACTTATGCCACTGGTGTCTCACTTTTTGCGACCAACTGATGGGGCTTTTCCTTCCTCGGCTTCTTTCGCGGACACTGTAAAAAATAATTTCTGTTTTATATCTATTCCAATACACAGTTAAAGCTCATTTAGTTTGTATGAAAGTTTTCCCCACTGACACACTTTTCCAACACTGAGCTTTGCAAACACATAAGTCAAGTTCCGATAAGTATGTTTGCATGTCTCTCAGGAAACTTTTATTACTAGTTATCATATCAGTGATTACCATATTTATATGATAACTGACCCCTTTGAAACATTCATTATATATGCTTTCAATACTTAAGGAGTCCAAGTGAAGTTGCGTTTCTATCTTTAGCCTTATCAACACTTAGCATCAAGTGAAATGAAGGTCAAGCATTTTCATATTGTTGACAAAAACGTACAAGAATGAGCTTAATGTTAAACGAGATATATCTGGTCTGGTTTTGGTGTGAGGGGTATATGTATGTACATATAGATATCTATATGCATATAATGACTTGTCCTACGGTAGGTTAATTGAGTGACGTAACCAGCCGCTAAGAAACGTTTTTACGGAAATCATACCCTTAAGTAGGGGATTACAAAACGGACCAAAATTACTTATACAATATACAGAGTGATCTTTATTACGTTGTTTTGTGTTAGACACTTTACTAATTCTAGCTCGCAGATGGATTTGCATGATAAAAAATTAAAATCTTAATGTTGAAATATCGTGACATGTGTAGTTGTCTAAAAAGTTACAATGATGGGTTGTTTTACCTCTTTTAGGAATGTTATCATGTTCTACTCTTTTTCAAACTACCTCTGGACATTACAACTTACAGGTTTATAATATTATACACGATTATTGTGATTCAATACAGCACTTTGGTCATAGTTTATACACTAACTCTATAAAGCTTAAACAATATATGTTAATAGCTTCGAGCAAATTTATCATATTTTTCGAAGTATAACTAGGATAATCTATGATAGGCACACAACAATAGATTGCTGTTATAGTCGATTATTTATTGTTGTTATAGTTGATTCGAATTTTATTTATATTGGGCTAGGAAAGTAACACTTACATAATGATTTTCTGTTCTTCATTTTTCTCTTCATCAGAAACGTCGACCCAATCGTCGCTCCTGTCGCTCGCGCTGGTCTCGCTACTCGGGACTTGGAAAGTGATCTCCTGCCCGTTGTAGCTCAACACCGACCTCTGACCGTAAATGCTGTTTGTCTTCTGCTCGCTAGACATCGTCGATTGACTTATGTTCGACACCGTGTCAAAAGACAACCGCTTCTGAACTGCTGATGCCAATTGCTTTTTCAAATTATTCCTCATTTTCACCATGCTTGGACTATTTGGTATACTCTCGTAGCAATGTGACAAAGACACGCCATCACCATGTTTAATTGTGTCGTAAATATTTTCGGTGTCATTGTACCCAGCGTAATCGGATGACACGAAAGAATGTCGACTACTGTAGGTTGGACTACTATTTTTGGACTTAGGAGGCCGAGGTGGAATTTTCTCATAGATTCTTTCAGAACCTATTTTTTCGTAGCTCACAGTGGACGTTCCACTGACAGATTTCGAGATTGCATAATTTTTGTTGTTGTTATCCGCCGAAGGTCGGTAGTCTTCAGCGATTTGGATACCGGAGCTTGACGTCAAGCAATATGGTTTGATAGGAGATTTGCAATATTCATAGCCGTCGTCGCTGTCTCCGTCTCCTCGAGTTCTTTCTTCCAGCTGTTCATTACAGAGCTCATAGTTGTGCATACTACTTTCGTCACCTTCCGGATGAGATCTCATCTCTAACAGGCATTGGTAGATGTTCTCATTTATAGGATTTGTTTTTGAAGGCTCAGGAGGTCCCTCTGTGTTGTCTTTCGGAATTTCTGGTAAAGGACAATTAATTTTTGAATTTCTGTCTAATGTTTTAATAGGAATGATCACAACATTTTCTGTGTCTCTTGGCTCCAAAAGTTCATAGTCATCTTCGACGACTTCTTTGTTTTTCGGTTTAGATGTGTATCCAATGAGAACTTCCTTATTGTAAGCTTCCACAAGGTTACTTTCAAAATCGGAGTTTGGTTCACATTTAGTTCCAAAGCTTATATTAATATTTTGAGATTCACTAATAAGATTTTCTGTTTTTTCTAATTCTTCTTTGATAGGAATTTCAGAAGTGTCTCCGGTGCAAGTGACAGTAACTTCATTCATTGTAACACTAATAAAACTATAAGGACTATCAGATACTGATCTTTCACTGTCGGAGTAAATTTGTGTACTACTTTTTCGTCTCCATAAAAATGAACTGTTAGGAGTTATATTAGAGCCAATTTCTTGATAAGTCTTATCCTCTTCATTCAGTACGCATGTATCAGCGGATGACACTTCTGGATCAAGTTTAAGTTCATTTACGTCTTCTTGAATTATTTCGACCGCTTTAAGAGGTAATTTATCTGAATGAATGTAGTTCGTTTTATATTTCTTCCGATCACAAAGAAGTTCTTTCTTTTTAATATCTACATTTACACTTTTATCTTCTTTCGGCTGTGTTTCATGGATAGGCGGTTTGATTATTTTTATTTTTGGAACACCATCTTTCACCACGACGTTTTTAGTTAAAACTAATGATGATTTCTTCTCAGGTACTTTAGGTTTATCTTTCATTGGAATTGTACTTTTTGTTTTGTCAGTTTGTCTTTTTAGCGTATTATTGGAATTCGATTGCGCTATAATTTCACATTCAAATTTTTTAATAACATTTTTAACAACATTGCTTTCCGTAGAATTTTCTTTGCATTTATTGTTTTCCAATTTCACTGGGCTTCCGTCAACAGAATCAGACCCACTTTGATTTTCACAAGGATCTTGGAATTTTAAACGCTTCTTTGGTGATTTCGGTATTTTTGTACCATCAGATTTTGATCGAATCACTTTAAATTTAGTTGATGAATTTTCTGTTATTGTTAATTTGTCTATTGAATCCATGCTTGAACATCTTTTCTTCTGGTTTCGCTTCTTTGAATTTCGCTTTTGACGTAGTACTATTTTTATATTTGGGCTAGAACTGAGGGTCGATGAAGGGGTGGAACTATTGCTCGCTGAACATCGTGACGATGTTTGTAAGTTTTCAATTGTTTTAGCAAGTTTAAATGGCTTTACTGATCCATTGTGAGATTCGACAACTAAATTATTAAACTTTTTTGTTAGTTCTGAAACTTTGTTACTCGCTATAGTCATTGTAGACTTGGTGGCCAATGGGGGACGTCTATATGAAGCGGTTGCATTTTTTATTTTAAAACTTACTTTTCTGTGTTGATGTTGTTCAAATTTCTTTTTTAAATTAGGAGATATTGCAACAGGAATATTATTGGATAGTTTGGTTTTATTAGGAGGATCTTGCTTCATCTCTTTTCCTCCACCTGTGCTTCTAGTGTCTTCACTTTCAGTGGTGATAGCTATCTGGGCGTAATAAATGTTTGTATCAATTTTTCCATTATTTTGTCTTGGTGCAGGCAATACGGGATCAACAGTAGAATTTAAAAACGCTAATTTGGCTGCATTGATCGATTTTGTTCTTTCGTTGATTGTCGGTACAGGAGGTTTGACGGGTATCGTGTGCACATAATTATTACTGTCACCTTGGTTTTCTTTGATTGCCATTTTATCTGTTTCTGATAAAATAAAGGATTTTAGCAACGCTTTGATAGTACCGTGCTCTTTCCCGTCACTGTTGAAATTTTTAATTGACGAAATCAGATTACTCGTCGTTATTGGTTCTCCTTCCATTAGTATGCTTAATACCATTTGTGATGGATATCTCTGACCGTTTTTCTACGCCATCTGCAACAATAAAATACCTTCATTAGAGCGATTGTGGGAAATGATAACGTTTTTACGATATCTTATAACAAATCAATTTCGGCAAGGGAATAACCTGTGAACATTGCATCATACTGAGGAGCTCGATGGCGCAGTGGTTAACGCGCCCGGTCTGCGAGTGCTGAGGTTAAGCAACTTTCGCAAAGGCCGGTCATCGGATGGGTGACCAAAAATTTATCATCTCGAGCTCCTCCGTGCTTCGGAAGGCACGTAAAGCCATTGGTCCCGGCTGTATTAGCAGTCGTTAACAACCACCAATCATCACTGGGACCGCGTGGTGGTTTATGGCCCATTCTCCCTATCCATCCATAGGGAAGGTTTGTGCCCCAGCAGTGGGGACAAAAAATGAGCTGATGATGATGATTGCATTATAAAAAACATATTTGAATCATCTACTTTTTTATTATTATTGTCACTTTAATAATATGATAACCATAATTTGAATATATATATTTATAAATAAGTTTTAATAAATAATGTAATTAATTGACAGTATAATTATTGTGTAGAAAATAAATAAATTAATACATATTTTGAATTATAAGTAGTAGAATAAGATTAGATATTAATTTCCTCCCAAAACATTGTCGTGCCCAATCCGGGTCCATAACGTTATATCTGACTAATATTCTAACAACTCATGTATACTTATGGAGAGCAATAAATTATTGAATTGAATTGAATTCAATTATATAAAACAGTAATTGGCTGATTTGGTTTGAGAAGTAGATCACGTAGCACGCGAAAATATGGCCGCCATTTTCCATTGTCTTAATGTGTTTACAGTATTTTCTCGAGTCTAAATGGCATAAGGTATGATATTGTTTGCTATATTCCCATGGCTATGCAAGTGTGCAGTATTTCGTGTCAACCATTCGACGAACGGGTGGAACAGTTTTTTAAAGTCGTCATTAAAAATTCACATTTTTAATTGTATCGTGATAAAATGTATTATTACATTTTATGCAGTTGATAGGTAAAGTTAGTAACGACATTGGCCTGTATAAAATTGTGCAAGTGCCTTGATTTCGCTTCCTACGTCCAATTATGTCACAGAATCCATCAGCCTAACCAAACCACGGCCTTCGGTGGCACAATGCCAATACACATGATAACGATGTGTTTAAGAAATTTCTGCACGCTTGTTGCATATAAACGATTCCTTTCTTAGCGGGAATCACTATTGGACTGTGTAATTGAAAAGCAAATTTGAATGACAATAGTGTTTGTTTGCCACGTTACATTTACTACTACTAGTTAGTTAGTTACTGTCAATAGCTATGGGGTATTTAATAAAAAGGATCTTGATGGCGCAGTTTTTGCAACTGGTCACCGGATGAGCGAGAAAATTAAAAATATCTCTAGAGCGCCTCCATGCTTCGGAAAGCACGTTAAGTCGTTCGTCTCGACTGTTTTCGTAAGATGTCACCAACTCGCATGGAGCCATGTCATGGTGAGTTTTGACCCAATCTCCCCATACGCATTTGTTTAGTGGGATATTTACAAGTTGATGAGGATGATTTGGTTAAAAGAGGCTCTGTTTTCAAAGTAATCATGAGACCGCAGCTTGCGGGAAATGTAGTAATAAATAAAGAAACCTTGTTCTATAATTACTTGAAGACACAGCTTACGTTGGTGTGTATAACACATACTAGAGTTCTTGTTCAGTTATATGATAGTACTGGCGATACCGATCGTAGTCACGGCATATGTCAGCGAGCTGAATCAGCAGCATCTGGGGCCAGGTCAGGGCGTGTTGCCTTTCACCATGGGAAGGCTTTACGTGACTTATAGTATTTATATGGAGGTTCTATTGTAACAAAGATACCTTTGCGTGTATAGTCATGAATTTGATGTAGTCTTTACGAATTATGTGATTGAAGGCTAACGATACATAAGCAATAAATAACGGAGACCTGATACGTGTACAAAAGCTATAGATTAGAGTTTGTCGCCATAACATTAATGTTAGTGAAATTGTAGTGTTCCGATAATATTTGACGCAAAGAACGCAGTGATTACTAATTGGAAACGGCGGGCAAAATGTGCCTTCAGTTTCAGCCTTACTTATATTTATTATTATGAATGGTGTGAGGGTTGACATTGCGCAAACTCCCGTGCGGCGCTTCTTGATGGTTAATTTCGAATTACCGAGGCACGCGAAGCTCTAGAAAGTTGTTAAATACGTGATGGAAACCAATACGCGCGTGTCCACCACGCTTTAGTCACACCATGCCGCAACGCCAAGTTATCTAACTAAAGTGTCAGTTATTAATTTAGAAATTTCAGCGGCGCCGTAACATATATAATTGGAAAAAAGCTCTTATGCAGTGAAACTAATTGGCATCTTGTTTGTTTTAAACGCGGCAATGAAAGGGAAGTACTTTAAAGATACTACAAACTATCAGTGCACGATCTTCTTGACGCGACCTTTTGTAAGCTCTCTCTTACTTTCAATATGCAAGACACATGTCCTAATGAAGATGCTCGTTGAAGTGAAAACAGACTGCGTGTAAAAAGTACGTAAATAAAACAAAACAAGACAAAAGTGTACACTTAAACTAAAACACTGGCAACACACAAACCTATATTGAAACAATAGAGCGCATTATCGAAATTCGAACGGAACGCGAAGGCCGAACTTTTCCGCGGCAAGAGAGCCGGCCAGTTTGTATAACTGTGTATGGTAACGGCATACTTGTATATGCGCCCGATGAATCGCAAACGACTAAACGCCTGCTCATTTTACGCATCTTAATCGTTCTCAAGACATGAGCGGCAGCGACTGGGGAGGCGATAGTAAAGACATTACTTGGAGGGAAATAAATAGGGATACAATATTTGTGTTTTTTTTTCCCCCAAAAAAGTATATGAACAATAATACTAAATTGCAGAACATTAAACGTATAATTAGTGACATCACGTAACAGACTTTATATAAAACATTAACCTATTTTTTATTTGACCTAAGTATGAATTTCTGTAACTTATAAAGTGTTTTACTAACAATTGACGGAACAGTGACGTCATAATTTGCCATTCCCATCTTTTTGACAGTTGCTAAATAATTTCTCTATTTACTAACCAGTCAACTACCCATTTAGAATGAACGGGTTCGTGTGTTAGGCCCCCGGTGTGTGACGCCCCCGTGGTGGAGGCACCCGATTTCGTTTTAGTGCGATAAAATTTATAAGTTGAATATTTTTATCAAAAGTACAGTCAGATAGCAAAGTGTAACCTATTATAAAAATGTTTATAAGTGTCTACATGAAATTATTTGAAAAATTTAATGATCAATGTCTTAGTTTTTTAATATAAATCTTTATTAATAATGTCAGTGAAACAACAATTTGCTTATCTAATAATATCACATTAGTCAAGTTACAATTTAAAATCACATTTGATAAAATCAGATAATTTAAAGTACTTAATATAAAATGTAATTAAGGTAATTTTGAATACCTTATAAATGATATAGGTATCTACTTAAATATTTACAACATTGATAACAAAATAATTAAACATTAAAATATTGCAACATTAACGTGCAAAATCACTGATCCTAAGAGAAAAGTCACAGTTAAATATTAGGATGATTTACATAATCATACCTACATACTTACCTAGTTCTAGTTAGCAATTTTATTTAATAGCGTGGGATCTGTCAAACTTGCGATAGCCTGAAACGTGCGACGGACATATGCACTGATAAGTCTGCACTCTTTCCATAAAACGTCAGGTCTATGTATTGAAAATATTTTCGTAAGACAACAAGATAAAGTTCATATTTGCAGATTGATTACATATTTTAGATTTTGTATCATGCTAGATATTTATGCGGTCCATCTGTGATCCGATGGTTATATGTTCACAGTGAATAAATATTTATGCTGGTGGTGGGTTACATAATTTTGATTTTGTGCAATGTCATATATTTTGAAGCGGCCCGGTGTCAGATACTTATGCCATTATCGAAAAGTTATATTTGTACCGGCGACAAATCATCACATACTTATGACGTGTTAGATCGACATATATATATGTCTTCCACAAATGATCAGATATTTTTGCAGGCCGTTGATAGTCGCATCTTAGTGCCTGGTGACTGTACATAATCAGATAATCATACCTGTAACGCATCATACTCATAATAATCATAAACATGAAATTTCACAGTGAAATTAAATTACTTATTTAGTTCAGAAACATTTTGTTGCTGCCTGTATGTAGTACAAATGACTTTTATTACGACAAAATCGCCTGTTATAACTTAATTGAAAATCGGGTGCCTCCACCACGGGGGCGTCACACACCGGGGGCCTAACACACGAACCCGAATGAACTTACAGATGTTAAGGTGAGACGTTACTAATTCTAGGGATCGATCGATATAACTACGACATCTGAAATGGTTTTAAACAATTAAGTATTTCTGAATAACATATGAAAGAGCAAAAACCTAATGACAATACCAATAGAAGGGGACCATTTTTTATGTCCCGGACAATCTTCTCCTGGTTCCTGGGTGCCCAGGACTAAAACAACTCACTAAACTTCGTATATTTATTGAGAAACACACCAACTCGCTACTACATCGTCTTACTTCCATCATAGACAGCAAAAAGACACATCGGTACAAAAAGGCTCGAACATATTGTTCTGTTATGACCATAAACTGTGAAAATTCGTAAAGACAGTTTTTAAAATATGTATTAGACGTCACGAATATCAGTAGACGTTCAAAGAGTCGTAGTTCTCGCCTGTCTTACTTCGTTTTGGCCAAAACCTCAGCGTAGAAACTCCTATTCCGAATCCCACAATCATATGCAAATAAGGTTCAGTGTTCGTGCAACGTGTCCTGTAATGGAAAGCAGACAAACAACCAGACCCGTTTGGAAACATCTTCCTTATATTTCAAACACGCGGCAACGACTTTAGATTTAGAAACGAAACGCATTATATTATGCTTGTCTACCTATAAACATGAGTCAATTAGCTCCACCAATGTAATGGATTTCTATTGAGTATGCAGAAAAAGCCAAATTTTACATTATTTATACCTACTTACGTCTTTTTTTTACAGATTTTCAAAGTTTTTTTAAATTATTAATTGGATCGAAAGTGCGGATTGCGATTTTGCAGTTAGGTACTTTGGCAATGCCAGAAAGATAATTTAACAATTACAAATTATTTTAGGTACTTTGGCAATGCCGAAAAGATAATTTAAAAATTAAAAATTATGCTAACTGCAAAATCGCAATCCGCACTCTCATGCCGCTGCCGCTATCGGACATGTTGACTTATCCTCCTCGATCAACTTATTATCTCGCAATAATTTAATTTAAATTAAATAGATGGACTTCTGAAAACTATATGATATAATAAAACTAAAACTACAATAACAGCGAGGGTAGTCGTAGAAAGCGGACAGAAATCTGTATTTCTGAGACAATTCCATCCTGTCAACCGGTAAAAATTTATTCTAGTACACGTACTTAACAGTTTCTTAACGTTGTTTTATTTCCATTAAACTAACTGCTATTGGACTTAAATGTCATTTTTAATGACACTGCCTGACAGTACTGTTTTTAATTACATAGCAAATGTACTTTCTACTTAGGCACTAACGCAGTCACGTACCACGGAAACTAATTCGAGAATACAATCAAATTGATCAAATTGAATAAGTAGTTCATACTTTTTCTAGCTTTGATTGATGTGTAAGAGGCAAGATATACAATCTTTAAAAATATATAAATATATATTTTTACAGGTAAGCACCGTGTCTTGATCTCACCTGATGTTAAGTGATGATAAGGCTAATTGGTGGAAGCGCACTTCACCCGGGATCCTCAACTAGAGGCGCTGGCTATCTCATCTCCAGCTGCCGGAACACAACAATGCTACAAACATTGATGTTATGGCGACATATTTAGATAAGATGGTGGCAGCTAGCCATGTTGTTTGTCCACAAACCCTACCACCAATCAAACAGAGTACACAAATATGTACCCCCCGCTGGGAATCGAACCCGGGAACTCTGTTAATTTATCTTGACAAATGTTTTCCATCATCTTTCTTTATTTGCTATAAATTAAACATTGTAATGTTATTAAGCTTCGGCAGTAAAGGGAACGTAAAGATATTATATCCCATCAAAAACATAAATGTGAAATGAGAGTCAAGTTCAATACAATGATATATGCCTTGGTTGTTGACTTCAACGACAAAAGAAGTGAGATCTAAATGGGTGTCAAGTTCAATGGTCAGTCCTGAAATTTATTTATAACAACATAAAATATTTTATGACAACTTAAAATATAATTTCTTCTTATAACTTAGGATAAACCTAAGGTCTGACTTGGCTAATTCCCATATTATTATAACAATTATTATTAAGTACCTACTAAAACAGCCATACACAGTCATGGAAGAGCCCTATGTTCGATGGCTAGTTTCTACCAGCCAACCAAATAATCGGAAGAATAAAATAAGAACTTACAGCTTTAGAACTTGCGAAGACTATAATATAATTCGTATATGAAAAATTCGTATAAGTAAGAAATGAATTCCCAAAAGAGTGCGCGCGCACACTTTTGGAAATTCATCAATAAGTATTTCATTTCAGCTATGAATTCTTAGAAAACGATTATCTGTATGTATGGCATCATTTAGGGTCGTTTGCGCAAGATTTATTACTTTTTATTAGTCTTCGAGATAAACTCTCTCTCGAACTCGAAGTCTCGTTTTTTTTTTCTTATCGCAGGAACGTCTTAGACGTCTTAAGCGTTGCATGGATTCTTGATTCTAGTTCTTCTTGGAATCCAAAGAGAAGTCAGCTGATAATCATATTTTAAGGCATTAATAGGTAAAAACAATGTTTAACAACAAATAAATAAGATACATTTAAGTTGTACGCAAATGTTATTGCGAATAATGATAATGTTGAAAATACCACGAACGAATTAATAAATATTTACCACGAACGGGATTTGTGTTCACGCCTTTTGACAATCCTGGCCCGGATTAAAGTCGGCAATCCATCACCGGTGCTGGTTCCAATCACGCTCGTGGGAATTTAAACACATTTTCTTGAAAATAAATGTCGGTGTTTACATGAACACGAGTGCACAATATGAAGGCTTACATGTTGTAGTTGTTGGAGAAACCCACGAACCCACAAAGGGCCATAAACCGACAGCCATTGGGAAATAGCCGATTGGCTATGTAAATAGGAATTTTCTATTTTTATTTGTATAAGACTTTCACTTTGGCTAAAATTCACATGACCACTAACAAGATTGATAACCTTCACTTGCATAACAGTGCGTTCAAGCTTCTCTCGATCAAAAACAAGGTTGTAAATTGTCATAACACTGCATACCTACTTTAAGATTATATATTTTACATTTTTTTTTTAATTTTTAATTTTTTTTTATTTAACCTATTATAATCGTAGATTAATAGTAAAAAACCGATCAAGTGCGTGTCGGGACAAACGCAGTGTAGGGTTCCGTAGCCCATCTCAATAATGAGGACTCTGAGAAGAGGGCTTTTATGAACATTTATTTAACGATGGCTCATATACTTAAATGTAGATACTACCGGTTTCACACACCTGATAACGTTATTTAAGTAGTTCCCAATAAGGAGTTTGTACTGTGCCAAGTACATTTTATAAGTTGGTCGACTGTTACTCGTAAACTTGTAAAGCCTACTTAAGAGGGGGTATAAAGGTAAATCACCAATCGTAGATTTGATTTTAACACTAGAAGATAAACCACGATTTACCCGAAAAAAATATCATAGATACTACAGCATACTTGAAAGGGACTGGCTTAAGCGAAAACATAATATATTAAAATTTTATCGATAAAATAAAATCACAAACTTACGTCTACTTTTCAACTAGAATCAATTTATTTTCAATTTGACGCATATTACTGAGCCAATATTTTAACACATAATATCAAATTATATTACCGAGCGACTGTATTAGCGATTTGAAAAAAAAATGTATATTTTACGAGTAAATAAACTAAAACTAATTCGGCGCTTACGACATTCTTATTCCGTGCAGAACGCTCCAGTCTGTCGCACCTGACCCGAGGTAACAGGCATGTTTTGTTTCATCGATTAGTCGCGATCACTCTGTTGAGACGAGAGGACTGTGTTTCTGTGCTCAGGGCGCCGAGAAAATATTTCGTTAAAATAAGATATTATTATCATAATAATGTTATTATTTCTTTTCATTGGTGATGAGTAGTCTCACCTTGAAATATCGACCCTTACGCATTAACTTTAGAGCTCACTATACAATGTATTAGAAGCGCTGAAGCAATGACGGCGACGCGGGTACCGGGTATAGTATATGCAAAACAGAACGATGCTTTTGACCACTCGTATTGGTGGCAGTATGTATAGTAATTTTTTTTCACAGTACATAATTAAGTTGAATTAGCTATTCTGGAAGTATTGTATCATACTTCGTATATTACCGTACAAACTTGTGATTTACAATTATTTTGTATTTCAGAACTGCTGCAGCTCGTAAATGTCGTAATATCTCACAAGCCGATGAATGCTATCCGGTCAAACTCGTACGCAAAAATCTCTCATCAACTCTGTTAGTTCGTTACAGTTGTTTAATTTAAAGCTATTCGTATATTTATTTTTATAAAAACCATAGAATGTAAACATAATATTGATTTTTTTATATGTTAACACATGAAAAGTCTGTCGTTTCTGACTGTACAATCCAGCTCGAAGATCTCGTAGATCTCGAAGAGCTCGCAGATGAAATGCCTCGCGATACCTGAAAAATGAATGTAAAAGCTTATTTCTATAAAAATGAACTTGAATTTGGTCCAGAATTATCTTTTCAAATATTTTACTAAATGTGGGTAGCACAGAAATTGGTCTAAAGTTAGTGGGGTCAGATGTGCTACCTGATTTGTATAATGGAATTACTTTACTGTGCTTCATTAGGTCAGGAAAAACACCACAGTCAATACATTCGTTAAATATGCAAGCTAAAACTGGAGCTATTGTCTCAATAACGGATTTAGTGACGTCAACGGAATTACCCCACAAATCAGCAGTCTTTTTTTTTATTAAGAGTGTTAAAAGTTTTAATATATCTCTAAAATCAATTTTTTTAAAACTAAAATGGTTTTCACTAGGTTTGACATTTTCCTTTAGAACCGCTTCAGCTACAGTGGGGGACGAGTCCAAAGTCTTTGTAGTTAAAACTGGAATATCAGTAAAAACCTTCTCAAATGCCGCAGCAACATCACCATCAGAAGTTAAGATTTGATTTTCGAAGCTCAATTTGTACTCATTGTTACGACTTTTGACATTTCCAGTTTCACTATTTATAATATTCCATGTCATTTTTATTTTGTTATCACTTAGCTTAATCTTTGAACTCAGGAATTTTGCCTTTGCTAATCGACATACTGTTTTAAATAACTTAGAATATTTTTTGACATACAATTTGAAATCTTCACTGGTGTTATAGTTGCGTTCATCATATAGCTCATAAAGTCGCTTTCTACTTTTGTGGATACCAATTGTAACCCATTCACTAAAAGTAACAGTACCACTAACCGAGATCATCTTTGGAATAAAAGTTTTATTAAATTCTAAACAATATTTATAAAAGAAATCATTATAAAATTTATTTGGGTTATCATTATATTCTACATAACATATATTATCATAGAGATTGTTTTGAAGCGTTCCAGACGACCTGCAGTTTTTGGTACAACAGTGATAATCTGTTTCTTCACTTGCTGACACTGATGTGGAAGGCTGACCATTTGGCCACAATGATCAGAGTCTAGTTTATTAATAATGAGTTTAGACAGAGGTACTAGATCAGTGTATATATTATCGATACAAGTGGCCGAAGTGGCAGTTATTCTAGTCGGCTCCAAAAATAAATTATTCAAATTATATGATTGAAATAAATTTTTAATTTTGATAGAACCTGTAGACTTTTCTAACAAATTAATATTAAAATCACCGCAAACAACTATCTTTTTACCTACATTGCGGATTTTATATAATGCTTCATCCATTACTTTTTCAAAATAATCATACAATGCTGACGGAGGCCTGTATACACTTAATACAACAAGTCGCTCCAGCTCCACACAAGCTATTTCTATTGTTTGCTCAACCGAGAGGCTCATTATGTCTTTTCTTTCCTTTAATTTTAACTTCTTATCAACTATAATTAAGGAGCCACCATGAATTGAATTTACTCGACTGAACGAACTACCTACCAAATGATTATTAAAATTGAACATGAACTGATGATCTTTAAGCCAGTGTTCAGTAATACACAGAATATCAACTTTATTATCGTTCATGAACAATGCAATCTCTGGATCTTTGCCCATCATTCCTTGAATGTTCTGGTGAACCATACTGATTGACTGAACATTTTTAATAATTGTAGGTTGAGACGGGCTTTTCTTAGAATTAATTACACATTTATTTAAAATATTACCAAACATTTTGCAAGAGAATTCCTCTTTTGTCTTATGATTTAATTTAAAATCGTCATTAAAGAAAAGCTTTGTAAAAAAGCTTATTATAAAGTGTCTGATTTGATTACATTCAAGACAAAACAGCATGGGTTAAAAATGCTTCAATCACCCCAACAGGTATTTCTAATTTAAAATATTGTTAAGTAATTTTAAACTTGTATAACTTGATAACGGCATATAATTTTGTAAATGTCGTTACTTATATTAAAACTGTAGAGTTTCTTGCGCCCATTCTTCTCCACAACTAAAAAATAGACGTCCTGAATGGGTA
Organism: Eudonia mercurella; assembly: GCA_963082485.1. Lineage (NCBI taxonomy): Eukaryota > Metazoa > Arthropoda > Insecta > Lepidoptera > Crambidae > Eudonia > Eudonia mercurella. Next base: position 19,455,007 of record OY720030.1, on the reverse strand, counting down.
GTAGGTGAAAAAAATGTTTGGACGATTCAAAAGTACTTTTCTAAAGTTTATTTGAATACAAAATATTTGACACTTTGACTTTGACTTTGATTACAGAAAGTCTGTTTATCTTAAGTGTAAACAATATTTTAGTTATTTTTACCATTAAAAAAACAATAAAATTTTTCATTAAATTTCAATAGTAAGGTCCTATAAAGATTGTTACATTTTAAGACAAGTTAGAATGAACAGACCTTAAATACATAATTTAATGCAAAAATGTTTTTAACTTACCTTCTTTCTGTCTGTTCTTTGCAGTACAGGTACAAGCCAGGGAACGAATTCTGAAAAAAAAATGTAAACCTATGAATCTATGTAAATAAAGCGATATTTTTGTAATAAAATTAGACTTCTTTTTTTTACATTGTCGACACTCTTTGAAGAAGAGATATAACAGTAAGAGCACTTACACACGAGCAGCACTTTGGTATCAATAGAGGTAACTGTAGCGTCGGATGGTAGGCCTTTGACCTTTAACGTGTCGACAGCAACCGCTGACTGTTGCAGTTACTTCTGTCGATAGCAAAGTGCGACTGGAAGGGATAATATAATCTACATGATACAAAAAATAATCTACATAATACAAAAATGCTTAAAGATTTCATGGCACCTACGCCTTTATAAAATAAAACAATATTAAATATTTAAAGTAGCAATATATAATAAAAATATATGATATCATTACTTACCTTTGCGTATTATTTACCACCAGCAAAGAGTATTTTAGTGTTTCGAAGTACAGCTAGGTGATCCGACTCGCACTTAGCCGGTTTTTATCTGATTATTTTAGGTATACTGTGCGCGATCGCACTAAACACGAGTACACACGAGGGAGCGACCTGCCAATCTGTTGCGTTGGCCGCCACGCCGTACGCACGGACGAAAGCGGGGCGTGAAAGGGGCGCGGGTGGAATCTGTTTTTTTTCTAGGTTTATACGCCCTCTTAACTGTGTACAACTACCGTGAATTTTTTCACGTATCCAAAAACAACCATTTGGCTGGCAGGGGGGGAGACACGTGACTAACAAAATTTTGCACTTTAAGGCTTAATAGTTCACAAACGGATGCGCCTCAATCAAAAACCTGTTCCTACTAACCTGCAATATTTTTAAAATTGCTATCCAACGACACCCCACACTATGGGGTAGACAAGAGAAAAAAAAATTACATACCTTCTTCACGTGTAGGGGAGGTAACCTTAAAAAAAATATTTTTCAAAATTTTACTTCATCACTTTGTCGGCGTCATTGATATGTACTTATATCCATGCTAAATTACAGCTTTCTACTATTATACACTATTATAAGTACCATAGTATATTCATTTATTATTATCAATGAATCATAAAAAAATATTACTAAATTATTTTTTATGAGATTATTTATTTTTAAAAATAATAATTGAATAATAATATACATATTTTTTAATATATAATTCATCCATTCATTTAACTAACATTGAATACGTTTTGTGTTTAAAAACTCAAGTATGATTTATGTACTTCAATTATTATTATGATGATTTTCATGATAAACTTACTTTGACCTACCTGTTTGGCTAAGTAAAGCGCGCGTAAATGAACCGAATTATTCTGCCGAATATTCGGTTCGTTTTATTGTAAACCGAACATTCGGCTGAATATTCGTATTCGGCCAAACCAATATTTGGCCCACCTCTAATTTATATACATATTATATACCTTCGTAAGGTGCACACCACCAACCACTATATAGTTTCTAGTAGGTATATAAAGTATAAAACAACTTACATTACGAGTTTAACAAATGAACAAATTAAAAGCGAACCTTCCAATAAACTTTGCAGGCATCACACTCGTTACAAAACGGACAGAGCGGATGTTTCATGAGTTTTTTTAATGTTATCATTTGCAGAAGTTATTTATAAAGCGCATGCGGCGATGAACTGCGATGCAATGCAATTAAACAACAGATTATATTATACGAACGAAATTATACAGAGTTCATGGCCGATTTCTTATACCTAATTGTAATTTTCAGTTTAAAGTACCCATTTACCTACTTCATGTTTCATTAGAACACGAAATATTTTTGGTTTGATAATGACATATCTATTATCTTTATATATAAAAATGTTCTGTGCGTGTGTATGTTATTGAACTCCTTCTAAACGGCTGGAACGATTTGGATGAAATTTTCTGTGTGTGTTCAAGTGGATTCGAGAATGGTTTACATTTACAATTGGACTCGGTAGGTGGCGCTGCTATAGGGGTTCATCATGGGATACGGGTGTTCTTAAGCAGACGAATGATTGTTTGTTTTGTTGTCATGGAAACGTTAACTGTCAAAACGGTACGAAGTCCGCCGGTCAGCTAGTACGATATAAAAAGCTTCAATAAAAAGGTAGAATTTGTTATTTTTTTTACATGAAAGAGGACTTACTGAAGCAAATCAATTTTTTATTCAGCAACAGAAAGCTTTCAAAAAACTTTATTTTTCTGTTACGGTATTACTCCAAAATAGTAACTATCTTTGAGAAAGAAATAAGTAAGTACCTATAGATTACATTTTTAATCCATAATTTAATTTTATAGTATCTTATAGTCACTACACAATTATACGGTGTTCCTAAAGGAAAATGGTCATCGCAGGCTATACCTAGGTACTTGTAAAATGCCATGAGTATACTTGCGCGTTGCGCGTCAAATTACAAGAAAACACAATCGTATGCTTATCTAATTTTCCCACATGAAAGTGAAAACATGATTCGTATTTATTATAATAACATTAAAATGGTAAGCTATTAAGTGACAGCCTATTCAATAAATTTATTCCAAGAAGGAACACAATGGAAGGATGTTAGGTGCTCCGAACAAAATATTATAACAATCGAATCGGTACGGGCCGGTGATCTAATGTTTTGATTTTGTATATGAGGACGGTCGTTGCCGCTTACGGGTGCAATTATCCCTCAGATTAAGCATATGGTATGACTGGCTGCAAGCTGCAAGCTGCTGCCCTAGACCATAGAGTTATATAAGGTCACATTTTATCAACTGCAATTATTTTGACAAAATATCTAATTAAATAAGGAAAATAAGGCCTAGCATTTAAAAAAAAAATTCAGGCTAGTTTTTTTTTTACTTTTCCTGACACAAAAATTGTAATATTTTTAAGAGCGGCCTTTCTGTCGGCTCCTTTGAATGAAACTACGGACACGTGTAAGCAGTGAAGGCATTGCGGCCTCTCTGTTACGGCTCCTTTGAATTAAAACTACCGAAAGTGTTTTATTTTACTTTAAATCGAAATGTCTTTTGGCGTTTTTCTTAAAAACTAGCGTATAAAAATAAGGTTTTTCATAAAAAATAGTTTAAGTACCTATATATGTTGTTGAATTTATCCACAAAATATTTGCAGTTGATAAAATGTGACCTTATATATGTTTCTTTTTCATGAACCAAACTATGAACTATGTAAAATACTAAACTCGTTTTGTTGCAGAAGTTTTAAGCAACAATAATAGTTTGCGAGTAACATTAATAATGAAGATGTTGGACTTCTGATGTTTGATAACGTATGACAATCTGTTGCTTTGTTTTAATTTGAAAGAAGGACACTCAAACCGCATTTCTCACCACCTTATTTATACCTACCACTATTACTTACGAATACTGGTATTGGTACGAAATTACAGACAAATAAAAGATTTCGTGGGAAAAATTTCGTCTATTGATGTTAACAATAAAAAATACAGTCATTTTAAATTCTACAATACCACAGATAAAGGAACAGGTACAAAAAACCCCCAAAGGCCTAAATTAATCCCTTAACGAGTTCAATGGAAAGTCAAAACAAAGCATAGCTTCCAAAAGAGTCAAGGTTGTTACAAAGACGCATAGACAGACGCCGGATGAATGGCATTTGTACAATACGCATTGTTAGCCAAAACAATGTAACAGATACAACCGGACAATATTCATAGTATGTGCTTGGTCTCACTACTGTTGAAACGGGAAGACGATTTGGCAATGACCGATAGCTAAAAGCAAGCTCTTATGATTAAACCATATTTAATTAGAAGATTTATAAAAATACTGTCGTTAATAACAGTAATTCAGTAACTTGTACAGTCAACAACGCAAGTAGCTGAACACTTTTTGGTATCGTGTCAAAATAACTATCATAGCTAGAAATTAAAAAATGACAATTAGATATTATAAGTTCAGCGTTATTAGCTTGTGGTAGCGAATTACTGAACTGTCTTTACTTCGTAAATGTTCAAATAATTTTTAACGCAAATTTTGTTGCGAACAAATTACAAAAACACAAATGTTGAAAAATGTTAGTGACGGTAGTTGTTGACATTGAATGGGCGCCTTTGGCTTACAAAGTAAAAAGTGTTGAATAATTTCGGCGGGCTGGTTAGAACCACGATAGCTCAATTGGAAGAGCACCTGACCCGGAATGTCAGAAGTGTGCAGGTTCAAATCCTACTCGTGGAAATTTTTTCAACATTTGAGTTTTTGTCTTTACTTCAATAACTTTAACTTTAACCTGATATTTAAAGTTATCTCTCTTTGTTTTTGGATAGAATAATGCAGTGATCCTAACTTCCTAAATAATTTTGTAAATGCGAAAGTAGCTTTGTCTGTCTCTCTGTTACGTTTTCACCCCTAAAACACCGAACCAATTACGATACATTTTGGTATAGATGTAGATTGGACCTTGTAGAAAGACATAGGTTACTCGAAATAATGACTCTACGCAGACGAGTCGCGGGTACTAGCTAGTCAAGAATGCAAAAGGTCTGCTAGTTCTACTACTACATAGTTATCTGGGTACGTGAATATTCGCTATATATGAGATTTTCCTAAGCACGCCTAACTGCATCAATTGCAGCCGCATTACATGAATCGTTAATAACTTGGGTAATGATTGCAGCCGTTCGCGCGTGACCACATCAGCCGACCTTAATAACTATAGAATATATAGGTTTAAGTAGTTTAAGCCCAAGACTCCGTTTGATGACTTGAAAACTCCATAAGAAACTTTACAAGGACTTAATTAATTAATAACGGTATTTTAAATCTATTGTTGATTTGTGATGATAAAGTGCTCTCCTACGATAGCTCTTATACGGTATACGTCAAATATATTCTAATATAAAAAGGAGTAAAGAAATGCCTTTTTGGAGGTTTTTGCCAGTTCTTGTTAGTACAAGGTCTTCCGTAGACTTATAAGCCTATAACAAAGTGACATTCATAAGTGCTCAATTCTAGCCTCATATGCATAAAGAATTAAGAATAATGATTCGGTTATAGAGAAGTCTCTGTAAAGTGTGTTGAGCAAAAAAATTAGAGATGACTTTTCAAGGCAATGTTTTTATCTTTGAAGATATTAAGTAAATAAAGTAATCGTTATATTATATATAAAATATATACAAATTGTTTAGTGGTTGTCACGAAATAATGAATCATGAATACAACAAATATCTTGGTATGGAACAGAAAATATAGAAGCACTACTGTTCAAACTTTGAACCGGTTCCCATTTGGCGTGCATTGATGACAAATCATAACAGGAACACTAACAATACTTGATTGAATTTTAAACCTAATGCATATTGTCGTGCTCAATAACAAAACGGATAGGTATGTACCCACTCTGTTCTGTTTTAATAGCCAACATTCAATGAAGCAGATGCACGATTTTGATTGTTCACAAGTGCAATACGAGTCCTATCATCATAATCATCAGAATATAAATGTCCTACTGCTGGGCACATGCATACGGACAGCTCTACATAACACCACCATGCTGATGCAACATGAGATTGGTCTCAATGACTGCACTCTTACGATAACAACCGAGACTAATGAAATAACGTGCCTTCCGAAGCATGTGAGAGGCTCGAAATATTTCTATTTGGTCATCTATCCAGAGACTTAGCATTGCGAAAGCTGTTTAACTAGCACGATCCCGATCCTATCTCCTAGTATAGAATAATCAATTTAAATGAGCTTGATAAGGCTTGGCCCATCTGTAAGCTTGATGTTATAAATAAGAAACAGTTCATTGACTCTGACCCAAGATGGAAAAGCTGAATATTCAAACAAGTCTATCCTCTTGAAATCAACAATACATTGAAACTGGAATGTAGTCACTTTCATCGCAACTTGTGTTCACAAAGACACAATTATGTGAACCACGGGATATAGGTACAAATCGAATACTTTCATTGGTTAAGTAACCAATACGTCGTTAAAGAACATAATGTAAATTAAATTGAATGTCAACACATTGGAGAATCAATTTAGTTTTGAGGAAACGCTAATTTGAAAGCTAATTTGTTTGGTGTACGGTTTCGGTTCATAATGTTCGATAGCCAAGATTAATTATCGTATAAATTGTCTAACAATGCAAAGTTTGCCTTTGTAATGATAGGGGATAAATATAACGTCGGTCCGAGATTCAAAACCATGTTATTAAAGTAGTCGAAGACCTTGGTGGAATCGAAAGTATCGGCTAAAGATGAAATATTAACAACGCTCTGATATGTTGCATTAATGAATTGAACTACGGTTTTGACTTTCTCTAGATCAGTAGATGTTTAACGAATAATTCATGATCTGTTTAAGTGTTCACGAGATTGATAATGTTATTTCGAGAGCCTTCAGCAACATAATTTTTCATAGTAATTATAAAGTTTCCATACCTTTATCAGCGATGGCAATGGTAACATCCGATTAAACACTGCACAAAAGAGCACGAAATCACTGTTCACACACTGTAACATGTTCACTAGCTGTTTGATGATGAATAGTGTTATTATTAGCGAATTATTAAAGTTCTCTGCGGGTGGTGGGAATGTAGCAGTATGAACAGATGGGGCTCGGACACGTGCGCGCGCGAGAGAGGCCGAGTCGGCAATGTTGTGGATTGGCTTTTGGCGCTGTGGTGGCAGCGTGGCTATGGATGGCATGACCTAGTGGCAATTGGGTGAAGCGGACTACCTGAACGAATTAGTTAGAAGCCTTCATCTCTTTTGACAGTTATAGATTGATAATGCCTTATTTATTGGCGAATTATGATATTCCCTGTTATTCTACAACGTGAATTAAAGCTAAAGCGGTTAAAATCATTAATTTTTTACTGTTTGTAATAACAGGGTTTTAGTAGAGTAAATTGTAGCCGAAAATATTTTAGTTGAGAATATTTAGTAGAAATTTTTATGTACCTACATGTAAAACAAACTGAACTACGAGTACGTACCTAATTATGAAACAACTATTTACTGCCATTAAAAAATAATGACGTGATTATTTAAATTACCTAGCGCTTTATTAACCTAATCAAGTTGTTTGTTGCACACCAAATAAATAAATGAACACAAATATCTATTTTAAAGTCAATAGAGCATTGGGTAATTACTGAAATCGGTTGCATATTTTGAAAACTATAAGTTATAAAACATAATGATTCGTTGAATAATGGACAAAGGCAGCCTTTATCGGTGCCGGCCGGCGACAGGGCCGGTACATCCAATTACTGAAGAATGTGGGTCACTGTTGCTTGCCTCACATTCACGTTAGTAGAACCTGTGTTGTATAGTGGCATTTCTACTCCACGCGATCTGATAAATTGTCTATTTGACGTCAGAGGTGACCTCTTGCCGAGGAGGATATATGAGAAGTGAAGCACTAACTGGAAACGGAAGGAAGCGAATCTAAATCGAACTACTTGTGTAATTAAAGTGGGGCAATTACGACGGAGCATTCGAGGACAAATTAATTCTGCATTTATCAGAGCCAGTGCTTCTTTTAATGAAATCTGTTGATGTTAACTTCGTTCCTGTTGTCCCATAACGTTAACCTGATGTTGTCAGTTTTTATCCAGGCTTAAGTAAAGTCACGTTTCGAATAGATAAAAGCGCTATTGATTACCGCTATTGCAGAGACGATAGGAAATTAGAAATTATTAATTAATTAAAGTTGCATCACTGGAAATACTTTCTCTATTCATCCAACAAGTGAACTGGTGGTTAGGCTTAGTTTTTAAAAGAAATGCTGTCAATTTTGTTTGAATGAAAACCGGCAGAACACGATAATTCTAATTCAAAACTAACTTCAGTCCACATATTGGTATAAACCTCCATAAACTCAAAAGTCCGTGGTAGTGTAACATCTATTATGTATAGTAGTCAAAACCGTGATGTTTTACGAAACGGAAAACAATGCAACAAAACGTGATCGACCGTTATTTAACCATATTAATATCAAGTATGAGCTAATCGCGTACACATGCCTCGAAGCTACGATAATAATTGTAAAAAATGTAGAGATTCACACATAGCTCGGTAATGAGGCGCGCAGTCCGCGCAGGCGCAGCCGAGTGGAGACGAGCTTGAAAACGCTGTTTTTGCCCCGTAATCATCATGACGGCATGATTCTGTTGGCCAACACCATCGGCAACAGGTAATGGATCTCAATGTCAAGTGTAAATGTTCCAGCATTGAAATTATTTGAAATGATGCGGGCGCGGCCGACCTCCAACCGTGTCTTTACTTAAATATTTATTTAATGAGTTTCTTAGCATTATCTTGATTTCTTGATATAAGTATGTCAGTTTTAGTATTTTTTATAATTCCACAACGAGGAACCGCTCTTCACTTGATTTAAGTAACTGACTATCTTACCTCTTTAACTGTTGGAACAAAAGGTACTAAAATGGCTATTATGTAGACTGAGGAAACTAATATGGTGGTAGTTAGCCAGGCCAACTTGGAACAAGCTTTACTATCAAGCAAACCGAGCACAATATGTATTACCACTAGGAAATAAACCCAGCACCTTTGGGTCAAAGACGTCATGGGTCATACACAAGCACACGCACTTTGGAAGGGGTGTACCGTCTGGTAGGTAGTTCGCGAGTATTCAGTGCTGAACGCGAGGTCACGGGCGGGTCGATCGGTGAGAACTCTGAGAGCGGAAAGAATGCTGCACGTGAACTATGCAGCGGAGTGAAGTTTTCGCGGTTTGTCAGCACACACTAGCTCCGCCGACGGCGGAGTGGCGTAACTTTTATTAGGATGAGTGCACCGTCACGTTTCTGGCGCGAACAACACTTTTTAATTTTTTTTTGTTTAGAGATTTTAACAGCATGTAGCTAATCACATTACCAAAAATAAACAGCCATTGCCGCAATGCAGAATAGTCATTAAGCTAAACAGTTCATATATCCAAAATGATTTCAGTGGTCACATGAAGTTTGTGAAATATACACTTTTGCCGAGGATTACACCGGATGCGTGAAGTAAGCAAGTCTGATGTAAGGTAATAGCAATCTTCGAATGCGTATTGGATTACGCTTTGGTCATTCATTTAGGAAGCCTGCCGGGAAAGCGAACATGGCCCGCCTATAGGGTTTCCTTCCTTGTCGCTTGTCACTAGGAAATCGATCAGCCCGTGACGGCTACGTAATCTCGATTACATCTGTCATTCGACGCTTCATTTGATCATTTCACTTTTAAATTATATAATAATAATAATAATAATAATTTATTTCAATTTATAATTACAAAAGCTTATTGAAGTCTCTGATTCCCAAACTAGACTAAATCTGTATCTTGGAAATCAGTGGCCTCTCCCAGTTATTGACACAGCTTAAATTTCTAAAGCTTAATACAATTTAATACTTAATACTAATATTATATGATCGAAATGAGGTACTTAGTTTAACAATATAGTAATTACTCATTTCTGCATGTATGAATGACAATAATAATTTATTAATTGTATGAATAGTAAAAAAATAAAAATATAATAAAAATAATATATGATATAAAAAGAAATATATATATATATATATAAGATAACATAATATAATTTTAGATGTTGTAAGTATATATTTATATATAATTAAATATATATATTAATTAATTCATAACTTTTACATATACCTTTATCCATTTCTACCCTAAAAACTAAAAAACTAAAAAACTTAAAAACTAAAAACTTAAAAACTTAAAAACTTAAAAACTTAAAAACTTTTCCGTTGCATCATAATCTAAAGAGAGCAGCCAATCACGAACTTTAATCTTACACTCGTGTTTAGAGATAGGATAGATAATTAAGATTTTATTTAGTTTATTATAAAGCATGGCTGAGAGGTACAAGACCTGTCGTCGAGCGAAGGCAGTGCGGCAACCGATAGTATTCAAAACGTTAGGTATTCTACGTTTGTTACATTGAGTTACGGGATTATAAGGGGTGAGACAGTGTTGCTTAATGATCAAATTTAGGATATATAATTACCTTACCGACAACAACTTGCATTCCGTGTAAAGTAATTTGGTAGAATACCTAAACGGTTTGAAGGTCATTGTTTTCAGCAGGCATCTTTGTGCTCTTTCTAGTTTAATTAGATGAGTCTTACATGCCCCTCCCCAGACACTTATACAGTAACCTATAATCGATTGTACTAGTGCAAAGTACACTGTACGTAAAATTTCAAAGTCAGCAACATGCCTTAACCTTTTGAATGTCCAAATAAGTATACGTCAATATGCGGTAGCCAGCTTAGTTTGTCATCTAACATTACACCAAGGTATTTGACAGTTTTAGATTTAGTCATTTTAGTACAAGTACAATTGGCTGTGTGTTGTAAATCACAGGAGTGTACTTTTACTTGGAGTTCATCAACAGTTGAAGGATTACCAATATGGAACTGTAGATAAGTTGATTTTGTTACATTCAGAGTTAGTAAACTATCCTCCAACCATTTAGCTACTCTTCGGAGGCCACTTTCGGCAGCACACTGAGCTTCAGTCCAAGTATCTCCATAAAACACTATAGCCGTATCGTCTGCATAAGTAAATAGCTTGCCGTGTGGCAGAGACATGCGACAAAGGTCATTTATATAAATTATGAAGAGACTCGGACCCAGTATACTTCCTTGTGGGACTCCAAATGTGACATTTTCATCTGAACTAACAACATTTTTAATCTTGACTCTCTGCACGCGGTCATTTAAAAAGCTACTAAAGATGGAAAGAGCAGAATTTCTGATTCCAATATTTTCTAGTCTATTCACAAGTATAGGTATCGAGACGGTGTCAAAAGCCTTAGCCAAGTCGAGGAAGACCCCAATGCACTTTTGTTGCCGATCGAGCTTCTCTGTCACAAATTCAGAAAATCCTCTAACAGCGTCTTCTGTACTGATACCAGATCTAAACCCGAACTGCATGGTCGATAAGATGTTGTATTTATTAAGGAATTTTACTAAGCGGTTATTAAGCAATCTTTCCAGTATCTTTGAAAGAGCAGGTAGTACAGAGATTGGTCTATAGTTTTCGACACCGTCCCGAGCACCACTCTTGTAAACAGGCGTAATAAGCGATCTTTTAAATACTTTTGGAAAAACTCCCTGCTTAAAGCAGGCATCAAAAAGAGTTGTTAGGGGCAGTATGATTATGCGTTTCACCATTTTTAGAAATACGGCGGGGATAGAGTCCCATCCAACAGCACAGTTATCTTTAAGACCAGACAAGGTGGACTCTACTTCAGCAACATCGGGTGGATCAAGAACAAACGAATTAAGCAGGGAGTTACCAAAATCAGTATTACTGCGAAGACCACGTTTTGCAATAATTGGTTCAGCCAATCTTTGCCCTACCTTAGAGAAATAGCGATTCACTAATTCCACGGAAGCCGCAGGATTTTCTTTTATTAGGTTTTCGGCATAAATATTTTCACTAGTACGTCCTGAAATGGATTTAATAGCAGACCACGTTTCTTTACTAGTTCTCGCACTCTCCAAAAGATATTTTTCATGTTGGCGCTTTAGTTTTTTTATGAGAGAATTACAGTAATTTCTGTAACGCTTGTAAGAAATTTTTAGAACCTCATTATCGGGATCCTTTTTCAGATTTAAATGTAATTTGTCACGATGACGGATACATCTAATCAAACCCGGTGTCATCCATGCTTTAAGTGAACGTCGTGTCCTAGGTAACTTAATTTTTACTGTGTTACTTTTAATAGCAAAAGACAGCGCATCGACAAATTTTTGAGCGGCACTGTCGGCATTACCCGAGATTGTTACGAAGGAAAAATCTACTGACTCTACATATTTAATGGCTTCACTATAATTTATTTTATCAATATAAATATTATTAGATTTAGGTTTGGAATCTAGAGACAGATTAGTTAGTACTAGTGCGTGATCTGTGATACAGCTATCTATGACAACTATTTTAGTATTTAACACAGTTTTAACCATAACGTGATCTAAGCAATTTTTAAGGCGAGTGGGATATATGTGACCTGGCAAGAGACCCAAACCAGCGGCTAGGTTAAGGTAGGGATCACTGTTTTTATCCGTGTTGTCTTTTGTGATATTTATATTGATATCTCCCATAATAAATATATTGTGACATTTTAAAGGTCTAATTATATTTTCTAGGGAATCCAGAAAGCCATCAATATAATAAATAGATGGCTGTGAGGCTGCGGTTCACTCAGCTCGCACCTTCTTGCTGAATGATGGTGGTGAAGTGCTGTTGAAGGTGGATGTAAAGAATGCCTTTAACTCTGTGGACAGGGGTGCTCTGCTGGCAAAAGTAAAAGAGGAACTTCCCATGTTATATAAATTTTTATGGCAATGTTACGGTGAACCAACAAATTTGATTCACCGTAACAATCTTTTACATTCCGCCGTTGGTTGCCAGCAGGGTGATCCTCTGGGACCTGCAATTTTCTCTTTAGCTATACACCAAATAATTTCGAATCTAAATTCTAAATTTAATGTCTGGTACCTCGATGACGGCACTTTAGGGGACAAATCGGGTTTAGTTCTCGAGGACCTACAAAGTTTAATAAACCAATTTGGCAATATAGGATTGGAACTAAATTTTTCAAAGTGTGAATTATACATTTCAAATTCTGTGGCCCCGAACCGTAGAGCAGATATAGTTACTGACTTCAGTCGCCTGGCCCCCAACATCAAAATTCTCCAAGATGACTCGTTATTTTTATTAGGCGCACCGCTTCTCGATGCTGCCATCCCGGCTTTCATAAACGGAGCGATTGCTAAATTCAATTTAACTTCAGACCGTTTATTCCAAATTAATCCACACATGGCCTTATTTATAATACGTTTTTGTCTTTTCGTTCCAAAATTTACTTATGTTCTTCGATGCTCCCAACTCTGGCTTTTTCCTGCACTATTGTCCAATCTAGATAATTTAATTAAAAATACTCTTGTTCAAATTCTAAATTGTCAAATGAACGACCGCATTTGGCTACAGGCATCACTTCCTGTACGTTTCGGAGGCCTCGGCATTAGAAATTTGTCCAGCGTGGCCCTGCCAGCGTTTTTGTCATCTGCTCATAGCACGAACAATCTCTACAGGAAGATTATCAACCCATCTTTGGGTTCCGTAGAGTTGTCGTGCAAGGCAGATGCTAGTAACGCTTGGTTATCCGCCTCTCAAAATTCAAATCTACCTTTAATTCCACAATTACAGAAGCAATGGGACGAGCCGTTATGCAAGCAAGTTCTGGAGGGGCTTAAATCCACATCGGCTGACACGGCCGAGCTCGCTCGTCTCATTGCCGTCTCTGAGAGAGAGTCAGGCCACTGGCTCCAGGCATTACCATCAGCCAATGTCGGTACCTTGTTGGACGGGCCGTCCCTCACTATAGCGGTCTGCCTCCGTTTAGGCGCCAGGTTAGTCCACCCTCACCGCTGTGTATGTGGGGAAGCTGTTAGCGACCTAGGCCACCATGGCCTCTCATGCGTTCGTAGTGCTGGTCGTATGTTACGCCACTCTTCATTAAACAGCATCATCCGCAGTGCTTTTGCCACCGTTGGTTTACCGGCTGTCTTAGAGCCAGCTGGTATCTCTCGTAGCGATGGCAAGAGACCTGACGGAATGACCATTGGGCCCTGGAAGCTTGGCAGGCCGTTGGTGTGGGATGCAACCTGTGCTGATACCGTGGCTCCCTCGCATGTTCGCGCCACTTCTCTTCATGTGGGGGCTGCTGCGGTAAGCGCTGAAAATCGCAAACGGCACAAATACGCGAACCTGGGTCGTAATTATTTATTTGTTCCGTTTGCGGTGGAAACAATGGGTCCATGGGGGCCGGAGGCAAGGCAACTTGTTAAAGAGCTAAGTGCTCGCCTTATTGAGGCCTCCGGTGACAAGAAGGCTGGCAGCTACCTCTGCCAGCGTATTAGCTTGGCAATCCAGAGGGGCAATGTTGCCAGCATTCTTGGGACCGTTCCCATGAGCCCACAGTTGGAAGACATCTTTTATTTATAGGCGTTTAGTTTTTAATTTGCTATTTTTATTTCTTTGGTTTTTTTAAGTTCAGTTAAGTTGTTTCTTTTTTTTTGTTTTAAGTTTTGTTCTGTAATAAATTTTATTGTTGTGAGTAGATAATAAATCTATAAATAGACGGAGATCTATAAATTGCCAAAATTGCTATATCTGGACTAATTTTAATAAGTAGGTAATTAGCCCCTTTTGGTTCAGGTTCCGTAATAATACAACTAATATTATATTTCGTGTAAATAATTATACCGTCATTTTGATTTAAACATTTTTTTGACGAGTGGCGTTTGTAGCCTGGAAGATGTGGAACAGGTTTATTTAAATCTAAGCGACATTCGGTTAAAATTATTATGTCGGGTTCAAACGTTAGTTGTGATATATATGCCATGAAACCATCGAGGTTTTTATACACACTCCGTATGTTCTGTGTTATAATGTTAATGGACTTGCACGACTCCTTAACTATTTTATTACACTCTAAATTATCGCATATAAAAGAGGAAGCAACCGTGACATTGTCAATGTCCGTAATCAAATTATCCTGTGATGCCAACATTTTAAATTATTATTTATGTTCTTTGTCACAACCGAAAAAACAATTAATAAACACAACAATAAAGAAATTTTATATCCAAAAATAAATGTAAACGGAAAATCTTTAGGCAAAAACTTGAAACAATTTATAAAGTAATGCGTTTTTAAGTAGGTAAAGGTATAGCTCAGAGTATATAATATGTTAGATATTGAAATATATTCATAAATAAACTATTATGTTCTAGAGTAATATATAATATGTAACAATATATGTTAGTATATAACAATATAATAATTAGAATTCTTTGTAAAATTATATTTTTAGGGTAACTTATTAAAGTTACCCTATATAGATAGAAATATGAATTTCTAAAATAAATTATTTTACAGATTCACTGTAGATTTTTTTTAAGCTAATCATTTCTTTCCATAATCTACTAGGTTTTAGGTGGTGGTCGTTGTCATCATCATCATCATCATCATCATCATCATCATTAGCTCATTTTATGTCCCCACTGCTGGGGCACGAACGGGCCATAAACCACCACGCGGGACCAGTGCGGATTGGTGGTTGTTAACGACTGCTATGCAGCCGGGACCAAGAGACTTTACGTGCCTTCCGAAGCACGGAGGAGCTCGAGTTGTCAAATGCACTGCGGGTAAGTCAGTTATCGACAGTCAAATAAACAAAATACGACCGATCACAAAAACCATATTTATTATTACATTCAACACACAATATTGAAAATTGTTACATTGGGCAACATTATTATTTGTTCGATCCAAGTTGAGCAACGGCTGCTCACTTTGCTCAAGAAACAGAAGCACGTTACAAAACCGTGTAAAGCGCAATACCACATTATAATGATCGCCCGCACATACCTAATTAAAATGACGACTGAAATGATAATAGCGCTGTATTGACGACATGTGAAGAACGCTTGCAATAGTAGATTTATGTGCACAGCCTGAAATAGCGGGTAGCACATTGTTGCCGATATATGCGTCATAAAATGCCAAATGTTTAGCAAATAGAATACGAAACTTTACTGTTTTAGGGAAAGAATTTGCTGTTTTTACAGTTAACATTAAAAATTTCATTTCATTTGTTTCAGACGATTTTTTATTCATATGGGTTAGTATAAGACTTGTTAAAACTAAAATATTGTTAATAGTATAGGTATATATATGTATTTATTTCTATTGTGCTAGAGTAACAATTATGAGACAGGGCAAGTCCCCGTGTCACTTTTCGCACAAAGGACTACCAGAGCGGTGATGATGATGATGAAGCGATCCGCTAATGTCTTTAGGGTGCTGTTGAAACTATTCCTCACTCTGCTGATCAGGGAGGCATTTGGCCATCAGTTTGGTACTCCGCAAGCAACCCGGATGCATTATAAAAACGCGGCAGACCCATCATCATCCTAAAGACATTGTTGTACTAGCTTCGTAAGGTCTCCAGCGATTTTTTGGTATGTTTGTCCCACAGGTTTCCCGTGTGTAACCAGGTTTATGAGTAGTGAAGCGAGAAACTAATAGTTTCTCATGCCGTAGTGGCCTTACAACCAATTCTCGGAAGTCTTAAAGGGCCTGACATGCTAGCGTATCGATGTACCTTTCTGGATTCTCCGCAGCGTTCGAATTGGATGACCAGAGCATTGTCTCTAACGACTGGGACCTGGCCCGAGTAAACATTGTGAAGAAATAAATGTAGCAACTATTCAAAAGGAAAATAAGACATGCAAAAGTAAGCATACGCGAGCGACAGGATCAGTCGTTAATTAGCTTGGTGGCCTCGAATTTAATGCAGAAATGCACTTAGTGGAAGCAAGTTTTCAAAAGTGCAATTGTGTGATAGCCTACATTTAAGACGTTCACTCGCAAGTTAAGTTACTGACTCAAGAGAAAAAGCGTGTGCATAAGGAATAATAGTTCAGGTTTCTTTTGACTAATGTAGTACTTTACATGTTTTCTCTGCACCATACCTTAGCCGCCGGGCTGTTCTCATCCGCTGTATACGCGTTGTTCCACAAAACATTTTTTTCTATAAAATTATTCCCATGATTTTCTTCAAAGATTCTTGAAGATGAAGTATTTTATCTACATTTAGTTTTAGCCTCAGAACTATTCAGGACAAAGTCTTAGAACTCATGGTAATAAACATTAACCCCTGTTGCCTTTATAATTACCGTTTTCTAGTATATATTGGCTTTGTTTCCTGGCAATATGATTCTATCATTACTATGTGATGTTGTACTAAAGCAACGCGCTAGTAACATTCATAAGATAATAGGTTGCAGTGGCTGGTTAACACCAGAAAAGCTGGTATGCCGACATATTCAAAGAAAAACTAGATTAAAAACAAATTATTAAAGGTTGCGTCATTATATCATAATATTTTCTAAGACTACAACCACGCTGACTACAAGTGGTTAAGAATCAAAGGAAATGGTTGCTTGTGGTGGACACGGCTGATTTATGGAGGATCGATAGCCGCGCGACGAGTCTAGACGCCTAGCGCCTGTTCCGGAGCCAATTAACTGTAAAAGGCCGTATCAGGTCGCATAGCTCCTCGGGTGGCTCAGGAACAAGGGAAAGTGAACGTGAGGGTCAACGACATCACCACACCCGCATTGTGGAATAGCTTCGAGGTGCTAGCGAAAGGATTTTTCAGTATATAGATGTTTAAGTTATCATACATTTATCATAACATCGCATGCAACCTGTTACCTTCAACAAAGAGTACACAGTACACTACACATACACTCTAAGATTTATTTTTAAACATAGTAAAGTCATGCTAAGCTGTAATAATAATATATGTGAAATTATAAAATTGTGTGAAGGATTAAGTTTTTGTTATGTAAATAAAATTGATAATATAGTTTTCTCAATATGGGCAAATAAGTTTGTTGAAATTCATGAATTTCATAAAAATAACAACCGGATTAATCTTATCGATTTATTCAATGTGCTAATAAAATATACAACATCTGCTAAGCGCTAATATAGAACAACTTTAAACATATTAAATTATATGTACAAAAGAAACCGAAATGATTTCAGAGTCAATACAATTTAAAAAACTATTTAAGTACAACAAACAAAAATAGTATTCGATATTTGAAAAAGTGGTCTGAAATTGGTACCCAGCGGGACACCTTGACCCAGTAACTGACCGGAATGAAGCCAAACTTGGCCTTTAAATTGGCTGAATCGAGTCTACGAGAGTCAATGACATAATATGAAAATTAGGTTTTAACCTGTAATAACCACTTACAGGGCTAGCTGTACAACTTCAAGATTTTAAAGAATGTAAACAGACACGGCGCGCGAAGTTATAAAAGGCAGTGGTGACAAAAACTACATCAAGTTAGTTGAAACAAGGCGTCAACCCATATACTTTAAGGTTAGAAATTGCGTGCCTACAGGTTGCCTCAATAAAATTGTCGATGGAAAGCGGTAACATGGATTGTAAAAGTCACCAATCGGGATTATGACAGCCGCGAGCGCAGACCGAAAAGAATGAGAGCGCTTTATCTTTGAAAGGGCGGTGCCACTGCCCGTACCACCCACCGAAATCAGTTTCACCTGAACGTGGGAATTTGTTCTGTCCAGCGTGCTTAGTGCGAGTTATCTTTTCCATTCAACGTTAACGAAAATGAGAATTTGTATGACATTTTAAGTTATAAATCTTCCATGTTTGTTACCAGGAGGCGCTTCTCAAAAAATTTAATAAATCGGATATCGGTGTTGGTGTCCATGTTCGCTTGCATCCATTGTTTCTTCTGCATGTGCATATTTTTTGCAGTGCATGCGTACTGTATCCAAATCTAAGTTGGATAAACGAGTGAGTTAGCGGAATTAACACTACATATTATTTACATTTTTTTATATAATAACGTTCCCGTGTGGTGCCGGGAATAAAAAATTGCACTACCCCATCTCTTTCCGTGGGTGTCGTAGAAAGCGACTATGGGACCATTCCAGAGGATGGGCAGCAGCGTCTCTCTGTGATTATTTTCACCTTACTGCGATCGCCAACCCGCCTGCCAAGCGTGGCGATTATGGCAAATTCCCCTCAAAATGATTTATCCTTGAGGGAGGCCTTTGTCCAGCAGTGGACGTCTTTTTGGCTGAGATGATGATGATGATGATGATGATGATGATATAATAACGAAAACAAGAATTTGAAAGAATTTAAATTTTTTTAATGACTGGAAATCAGACAACATTTTTGAGCTTCAAGAAACTTCAGTTCAAACTGTGTTAAAGGAAACCGTTTAAAACCAAAACAGCATTAATTTCGTAGATATTTACGTAGACTATTGACCATTTTATTGGCGATTAGGGCAAAACTTTAATTAATTTCATTTATAATCAACAGTGGAGGTAGGTATTCCTTTTGCTAGGCATAAGAAATTGTTTTTAATAGCCGACGGATGTACTCGTTCATCTGCAGTAAGACAAAGTGTTTGACGTCAAACTATTGTGAACATGTGCTTGTATCAACATACACTTATCTAAACACGTCATGTTTCTTGTGGTTCATTTTGTTACTCATTGATGGTGCTTTCTGATACTTGCTCACTGTTAATACTATCAACAGTCTATACGGACTTCTTGCGTTATAATTTAAATGTATGTTTCAATGGTTTTCTGGATGGTTTGAAAACACAATTGTGTGGTGGCGCTGCAATAAAGGTCCATCATGGCATACGGGAGTTCTCAAGCGGATGAAGTCGCAAGAGCGGACCATTAGTTATTTATATATTTTGTCACAGTGTCCATGAACACTACCTACTTGCAAAGGTTTTAAACGTCAGATTAAAATAATGTTTAACATACCTAACTACTTTGGCCAAACCAGAAAATAACTAAGTTACGTTTTAAATTAACATGAACCAGTCTGCAACTGTTATCAACAATATACAATTTATGGAAATAACAGAACTCTGAGAATTTATCAAAAGGATGTAGTGATATGATCACTAGCTGCATGTAAAGCGAGTGTATGGATGGCGAGAGCATATCAAGTCTTTGCATTTGTGACGCACCATAATTCGAACTCGTATTGAAAGTAAAAATAGATCTAAAAAACAAAGCTAATGAAAATAACACAACTTTCAAGGCATTCTGATAGAAAAGATTTCAATTGTGTTCAATCAAAGTTAGTTTTTAATTGAAACTTTTTTTTTATAAATGAAGGAGGCAGACGTCACCTGATGGAAAGTAATCACCGCCGCCCATAGACACCCGCAAAACCAGAGGAATCGCAGACGCGATCGTTTCTTGAAGATCAAGGGATCTTATTCCTATTCCTATCTATACTAATATTATAAAAACCTTTGTATTTTTGTACGTATGTATGTTTGCAACGAATAAACTCAAAAACTACTGGACCGATTTAAAAAAATGCTTTCACCATTAGAATGCTACATTAGCGCTGAGTAACATAGGCTATATTAAAAATAAACAAATAAATAAAATACTAAAAACGACAATTTAATTTTCCAATACAAAATGATTTGTTTGTTTTGTTGTTATGGAAACCATTGATATATATTTAACTCAATTATTTAAACTGTCAAAGCGGTACGAAGTACGCCGGGTTAGCTAGTTATATATATAACAGATTACTTATTCAAAAGTAATCTGTTAACGGATATATTTCGTCCAGGGCATATGTTTATGGAGCAAATCTGGCAGAAATATTATGAAAAGAGGCAAACATTGGGCTAAATGACAGGCATTGAGAGAAGCCATGTCCGTCAGTGGACTAGTAAAGGCTGATGACGATTGAACAATCATAGATATTATATCATCACTCACAAGTTATGACTATTAAATAATTGGATAATAAACGATACATTTTATTTTAATAATTAGAAACCGAATATCAGCAGTCAATTTATCGCAGCACAAATTACGTTACGTAATTGAAAAGTGGACGAGTAATTTATGTAAGCGTAGACTTTTCAATCGGCCCCTGTGTTTTTACAAAAAAAACACCAAGAATTTTATTAATGAAATTTCCCCAGGCATCACATAATTGAGCAGGTTGTTCGGGTTTTGCGCCTGCCGGAACGTGTCATCCAATCATTATACCTGACATTTCGGCTCGTAATGTTACGATGGGCTGCAAGGCGCGCTGGGGCTGCGATGCGAGAGAAAATGTTGTCATTGTCATAATTGTATCCTTGGTAAGATCATAGCAGCCGCCCGCAGCCTCTGACATATCGAGAGTATTCGTGTTAATTGTTTGATTTCTTGTTCTGGCAAAATGTTTAACCTTTTTCCGAGAAAAGAAAGTTGCGATTGCATCGCGATTTACGTATGAACAAGTGCATATTGTCGCAGATAGTCGAGGATTATTAATATGAAACTTGGAACATGGATTCTCTACAGTCGAGAAAACCATTTTGGTTGACTATGGTGAGGATAAGTTTCATCATCCTCAACCAATTGTCGTATTACAATTGGATTTAGACTATTGGCCATGCTTCCCACATGGTAAGTGGCTAGTAAAATAACCCACAAAACATAGGAGCTTGAATAAAAAGGGTATTGAAATTTGGTCATCTATCTGTGCATATCGAAAGTTGCTCAACTTACCTGAACCCGAAAGTGCATTCCGCACCAACGAGTTCCACTTCCACTGGCAAGGACGACATCATGTTCAGTAAGTATATGTGTTCAAAGGCGAAGCGGTTAGCGCGTTCTTGCCATCTTGCAAATTAAGCAACTTACGCAAGGCCGTGGCAACAAATGGGTGACCCAAAAAATATGGAGCACCACTGTATTCGTCAAGGATTGTTGCGTCATGATGCCGGTCCCGATTGTTATAATAAGCAGTTAAAACCTCGCAGCTAAAGGCCCGAACTCCTGAGCCAGCCGTGGGATGCTTATAGGTGGGCTGATGAGGATGATTTTAAAGCAAGTGATAAGTATTCCCGTATATATATGTTTCTCACCAATAAATATTTTATGGTTAGGGTCGTAAACGTTGGCAATGCATATCATGGCTTAATATAAGAGTAGCTTCCGTCCGCGGCTTTAGGAATGCCTGAGCCCATGGACGTTATAGGTTTATCACATCAACAGCTTTTATGTCCCACTGCTGGGGCACAAGCCTTCCCTATGGATGGATAGGGAGAACGGGTCATAAATCACCACGCTGTCCCAGTGCGGATTGGTGGTTGTTAACGACTGCTAATGCAGCCGAGTCCAACGGCTTTACGTGCCTTCCGAAGCACGGAGGATATGAATATATGAAAAAGTAAATAAGTGACGTCAAGAATAAAGATAGGCAGCATTATTCAAAGTGTTAGGTAGTTGGCTCCTCAATTGAACTTTTTGTTGACGAAACAAACGGTCGTTTGCCATATTCGAGTTCCAGCCATACAAGGCTAACTGGCAGAGCCGGTTTCTCAAACAAATACCCGTTTCGGAAGATTTACATACACAACGCGATGTCTATACACTTCATCGGACTATCCGATGTAGCTGATGACATTCGAAATTTCGTTTTAACTTAATTATAAATTGCTATGTATGATGATGACACAGCGTTGCCGTTGCAAATGTGGTAATTAATATTCGATCGAAATATGGTGAGCGTCATCTACTTTTCATTTACTTTACGTAATTATCTATTTTATTTTATTTCTGACAGGCTTGCATAGCAAGAGACGTTGTTTAAAATAAACTCGTATATAATTATAACAGCCTTTATGTTTTACGGATTAAATGTCGGTCATAATAAGCTACATAAATAAGCTACTACTTTATATTCAAGCAATAATTTCATGTCACTTACCAGTAAGGCTATCAGACTTTTGCCTTCTATTAAGTGCCTGATATAAACTACTGGTAAGCGACATAAACTTGACTTCCATCGGACACATAGCAGTTAGGCCTGTGGTTAGGCTATTTGACACTTATAGGACCAGCTACTGATAAGAGACTTACCTAAAATGGAGGGGTACTTCATCGATTCACACCACGACTGGTTCGCACCACGGTGTGAATCGCAGAAGGACGCTTTTTGAATTGCCTGTTTCGAACCATGGTATGAATCGGCGAATGTCTTTTTCGTTCGCTGACGATTCGCACTACGGTGCAAACCACCCAAGTATATTTTTGACTTCGCGGATTCGAACCAACGAAGTTTTATTATTATTTAACAGTCATGCACAAAGAGAGACACGTCGACGAAACGTCGAATTGATAACCATCCCTTAGGAGTCAGTTAAGAGAAAACCGCTTAGTTTTTAGAACCAAAAAATTCTTACATAAAACTTGTGGCAATATTGTACAAGAAAAGCACACAGTACACCAATAACAAGTAAGCAAAGCAACATGTAAGAGACTAATAGCTCCACAGATAATGACAGATATTGGTAACAGTTCAGATTATAGGAAGCCGAAGAAGGAAGAGCGTTACATAGAGGTGACAGCCGAGAAAAACTGTGTAACCGAACACGAGTAACGTAATTTGCAAATTAGCTGTTTTGTCGACACTGAGGCAGTGAGGAAGCGAACCGGGGGCATTGTCTTGCGAGCGTCGAACCATTGTATTCCTGTATTAAGCCAATTGCGTACGCAAGTACTCACATTGTTTATTTGTCCAACGAGCTTCTGCTGCAGATGTTTTCATTATGTTGCGCTTTAATTACGAATTGTGTATTGCCAAATATAAAAGTTAGTATAAACAAACAATGGCAAATAACAAATATTCAAAACGATGCCGATGGCATTGTGACATTAATAAGAGCTACTTGTGGCCTAAACTGAATAAATGATTTCGAATTTTAAATTTTGATATTCCACATATTATATTAGGTACATAGACTACTTAAAATTGACCACAGGTTACTTTACTTATTAAAATTATAACATTGGAAATTACGTTTTTTACTCATTATGTTTTCTTTATGGTTTTGCGTGCAGCTGTGTGTCCAATTAACAAAGTGTCACTTCTGTAATTTTTTATAAAAACGACTTAAATATGCAGAAAATACCGCGATAATCGACTTTATATGCTCACCAAAAAGGGTGATAATCAAATGAATAACATTGTATTGAGGGCGAGGTGAAAAAAAGGATTCTAAAACCGTACAAAGTTATTTAAAAAAATATTTTGCTCTTCCTGTAAAGTTGGAAAACATGCAGAAGCGACCCTTTGTTCCCAAAGGTGCGTAATATATTGAATCAAAACAAAGCTGACAGGCTAACCTGTACTAACTATTGTGTGCGAAACTGCAAACTTCTCTTGTAAGGAATGTGACAATATTAAAGCGCTGAGATACTAAGTGCATACGGTGGGGCAAGACGTTTGGTAGTCAGCTGTGTAGCCAGTTATATGTTTATAGTCGTGCCTTTTAGGCTACAATGCAGCTTCGGTAGGTACCTACATCGATCCGTAGTTTTTCTATAAAATATAATTATTAAAAAGATTCGTGCAAATCTAAAAAATATTGCACTTAATATAACTCTACGGTCATTATGGCATTATGGCAAAACAATAGAGATAATTACCGAATACCATAGACTATGGGCTTGCGATATGGGGCCTTTTTAATTGTTTTTAATTGCCAATTACATTAACGAAGGTAACATTAGCCGGCTAATATGTTATGTGTGATAATTATACAATTTTAATTTATAATACTTATGAAATTTAACATAATATTATACAATAACGAGGCAACACAACAATGGCAGTGCGTGTGGGAACCGCGCTTTGTTCCCAGATTTGTATGAATTCACACTCTACATTCAGTAGAAAAACCGACCTACTTTAGTACTATCATTAAGAATTATAAGGTTCACTTTCGCGTGACAGCCTAATAAGGCCTCGTTGGTAAAGACGCGGAATGTTACGCAGAACATTTGCAGTCTCGTTTATAATCCTAACTAATATTGATGCGAGTGTTTGTTTTTTTCTGTGTCCTTCTTCACGTCAAAACGGAGCTAACGGACAGGGTGCCAAGTGCGAGTTTCATTCGCCATTCGATCACGTCAACGAAAACGAGAATTCGTATGACAAAATGTTAACTCTTCTCGTATGTCGCCAGGAGGCGCTGCTTCGATGCCATACTAATTTTCTTTTTCGTAAACGTAATCGAATGAATACGAATAGCAAACAAAACTCATATTAGGCACTCAGACGTGTCTCTTCTATTATCTAGTACTGTACAAAAAGTCTTCGTCGACAAATATCATACCGAATAACAATAATAGCGTTGCGACTGAGCTATAACTTTTCAAACATAATGTACAACTGTGGAAGATATACAAGGAATTTTTCAGAAAGATGATTTTTGGTAGAATTCACGTAAGTTTAATGCGAATTCGTTGTCTCAGCAGAGGAGACGTACACTCGCGCTTATTAGTATTATTCCATAAGTGGTACACTCGCGCATACACATCGGTAAAATGTAACTAAATCCGGTTGCGTGCGACACCTAAACATGTCAACAATGTTTGTAAACGAGCACTTTTTCCCTGAGGAATTTTAGGTGACGCATTTTATTAGCAATGCCCGATTGCTACTATTGCGTTCAAATGTTTCACGGATTTTAACTAACAAATAAAAAACATAAGGTGACATAATGATTTAAAGTGATTATACATTGATGTATTACTATCCTTTCATATTTTTATAATAAAAATAGTTTTGTTATTTACAAACAAAGAAAATTACAAGTAAATTAAACTTATAAAAACCATAAACTATACTTAAAAAAGTTTGTGAAGCAGCCACATCAGAATGAAGTAAAAAAATTTTTTCAAGTTTTTTTATGTGTATGTAAATATCAGCTATACCTTCGTTGGACAGTCTTTTAAAACGAAATTTCAATTTACCTAGTTTAGTTTGTTTCGATTGTTCAGTGACCACATAACATTTTCTAGTTTAAAAATAAATTGAGATATCGACTGACGTAAAACTCAGGTTCACGTAAACGTTATATCAATAATGATTCATTCATTTCTCCATTTCATGAATGGTAGAGTCCACAACAAACTAATATAAACTGTAAACCCAAGTATAAAAACACAGTTTGCTGTGGCAGCTTTCGCTAACATTTTTGCTGACCTGCGGTTTCTCCCAGACATCACGCGCTCGCGTCAGTATGAATCACAAAACTATTGCTAAATCAGCAAAATTGTAGGTCAATGTAACCAGTGACGTGCTCATTTAAATAAAGCATTATAAAATACGGATGTAACTTTATCTGTGTTTACAAATAAGTAGGAAGTTCATTATAGAGAAATTTTTAAATACAAATTCAATGCAAAATTCTGATATCTTTATTTACGAGAATATAGGTTACAGAGGTTATTTTTTTTTCTTATTTTACGCGGACACTCACATTAAAATGATACACTTTATTTATACGGATATACTCACGTTTATGATATTAAAATATATTTAATTCTATCATACAGTTTCACGCTGAGGCGTTCAGAGGAGTTCGTACAGAGGATACGGAAAATCAGAATAAAATATAGATGAATCTTCATCAAAACATTGTTTATTTTTCATACTGAACTACATCTTGTTTAATTTATCAAAAGTATAATATGTCAGATTTTAAACTTTTATTCTGAATTTTTTTACTTTTTATTTTTAAGTGTTCATTGCTACACTTAAGCTGAATTAAATATTTTTATAAAAAAAAAAAACAAAAAAAACTTTTATTCTGATTTTGGACATATTTTCATCCTATACCTTGATAAGGTATGATACCACAAAAACTCTTCCAGTTTACTCAAATTTCATCCAAATCGGTAATCGAATATAAGAAAAAGAAACTTTCATAAAAAAACGTCTATGAACTACCGTCTCTCCGATTAAAATCAACAGATTAATACGAAGCTGTCAACGATAAACGTTGGGAACAGCATAACATTCTCTCAAACGGTTAAGCTCCAACGGCTAATGGTTGATGATATTCTTAAGCAATTATTCCCAAGGTGCACTATGGTACGATACGTTGCGTTCACTCGCTTTGATAGATGTGCGCAATTATTTAGCAAACTTCAAATCGTTTGTAACTTTTACAATGTAGTTTAAAGTCGTTTAACAATTTAAGCGTTTGTGTTTGTAAAGTGTTTGTGATTCACATTAAAAATGGTCGTATATGTATTTGATCAACAGGTCATTATGAGTATGTGTTGGGAATAGAACCTATTTGGTTGTTTTTATATTTTTTTATTGTAATTTTGACAGACTTTTTTTCCCTTTTGACATTTGCTTTATTTTATTAAAATTCTTCTTTTTCTTCTGTCATTGCTCTTGAACGCTGCGTTTCATTCATAATCCTATTTATTATATATTTTAATACAGTCCACAGCAGTATGATCTGAGTTTAAACGTCCACTTTTGTGCAACCACAACAACGTAAAGTGTCTAAGCTATAAGGCGATAGGCTTATAAGTATTATAAATAACTAGAACTTTTCCCGCGACTTTGTCCTAGTAGATTGCGTATTTTTCCGTACAAAATTCCCAGTAAAAAAGTACTAAAGAAAAACACATTTTTTTTTTCAAAATTAAGCATAACCTATGTTCTATCTGAGATATAACTCTTGGAATTGGATAAGTAGTTCCAGAGATTACCCACCTCAAATTTCACCTCTTTATACATAGTATAGATAACATCAGCTCGTGCCAGTCCCCTACTGGTAACAGAGGCGTCTCTCAATGCATGCCACTGAGCCTGATTTTCGGCTCTTCTCATCCAACATTCCAACTGCTGCTAGCCTCTCTGCGTATATCGTCGCTCCCCTTACCGGAAGCACCCTACACTATGTCCACGCCTTATATAATTAGCACATCTTTATTAGTGCTATTGGATATTTTGGTTATATTTAAAATAATGAATATATTTTTATTCACAATTAACATTATACGAACGTTTTTTTGCGTAGTTTAAACTACACTTCTAAAACTTCGAGGACGCATGATTATTTTATGGGAAAAGAATGGTATGGTATAATATTTTTCGTACAACAATAATTCCCACATTTTTATCATATTGACCTTTCGGAATAACGTCAATTGCCATCGTAAGATTTCACGAACCACTCTCATAACATAACAAAGTCTGCCAAACAATGCGAATGCAAAGAATGCTGGCTTTCTACAAAAACTAATAGATCTGGGATCACATTCAGCATCGGCGAGTATCAATTACAACTCTTTGGTTACAGCTATTTACAATACTTGCGTACTGTGCGGTAATAAATTAGCAACATGGCTATCTATCTACACCGCACCTTATCATCAATCACTGGTTACAACCAAGATAGTGTTGTCGCGAAGAAAGTGAATGTATTTCCGGCCGCAAAAAAAAAAACCTAATGTACACAAAAAAAAATTCAATCAGCGCGCGACAATGACTCGCGAAGTTTTAAAATTGCTGTAACTGCTTCATTAAGTATGAATTAATTGAATCGAAATGATGTAATGGCATTATAAAAATGAAATATTTCGCTATCTGATTTAGTCTGCCGCTGACGTTTGATTCGCTAATCTGACTGTGAAATTATTGCACTGATGGTAATCTGAATTAATGCATAATGTATTATGTCTTGTATGTTTGTTTTTATTACAATTTAGTTCTTATGACTTTGATTACCTGCTTCTTCGTTAATTTTAACGTAGAGCGTTTCTGAATGGGTGAAAATTTCAGAGGGTATTTCAGGTAATGGTACGTTTTTCTACGTTTAAATGTTTGAAACATTTTATCAAAAAATAAGAATGATGAGGAGCTCAATGACGCAGTGGTTAACTCGCCCGGTCTGCGAGTGCTGAGGTTAAGCAACTTTGGCAAAGGCCGGTCATCGGATGGGTGACCAAAAATTTATCATCTCGAGCTCCTCCGTGCTTTGGAAGGCACGTAAAGCCGTTGGTCCCGGCTGCATTAGCAGTCGTTAACAACCACCAATCCGCACTGGGCCCGCGTGGTGGTTTGTGGCCCGTTCTCCCTATCCATCCATAGGGAAGGCTCGTGCCCCAGCAGTGGGGACATAAGAAAATGAGCTGATGATGATGATGATGTTGAAGAATGTTTATGAATTAATAAACAAGGAAGCTATCAACATATGTTCACACTATACTGCATTTATAGCCACAACCAAAATCATACTCGTAGTAGTTCTATTGTAAATGATTGATACAATGTCCATGGTGGACATAATAATGGTCGATTTAACTTTCCATCTTACGGCACGCCTCTGGCGAATGTGGTTTGAAAGACAATCAAACAGAAAACATTGGAGCACACAATACACTTAAGGTGTGCGTCTTTATATAAAAAGGTCGTAACAATCACAAACTCAACGAAGAAATTATTATTGTATTGTATTTTATCGTCTGTATTTATATTCGCCCACAATAGCTTGTGCTATTTGTGACAGAATCAATTCTATAATAAATTGTATAAATAGGTTAAGTATGTAGTCAGCTTTCATCATCATCATCAGGTTAACGTCCCACAGCGTCCTTCCCATATGAGCAATATCGCAAGCACATGGAGAGATGAGACCATTACCCACCAGCCCACCACACTTGGTGGGCTGGTGGGTAATGGTCTGCTATGCAGGTTGATGGGTGGGCTGAACTGTTGAGGTGAACTCCGGTGATTGTTTATAAAAGTCCCGAATCATCCTTATGGCACGGACAAGAAGTGCAGGAGTTTTTGGTGGGTATACCCGCCTTCCCCTTAAGGTAGGGCTGCTATCAGCAAAATTACGGACCCAGAACAAAAACTTCAAAAACCCAGGACATTTGGGTGAAATAAAGATTTTTCTCCGGAGTTCCCTCGAAAAAAAATATTACTAAAATTACAATAAAATAAAAACATAGTTTAGTATCATATTTTTATTTATTTATAGAAAATCAACTTAAACTAAAGCCTCATGTATGTAACTGTTCTGGTAACAAACATAATTAGGATCTCTTCTTTTTTGGCATCAATGAAATTATAAAATATTATAAATTATTAAAAACAAATTATAAATTGTCAAGTGCACGGGTATATTTGCCGTACCGAATTTTTAACTATGAAATGCTGTAATTTATTGCTAATCATTCCATTCTATCAAGTTAATCAGATTTCCCTTAATATAAAAAGTTTTTGGAAACTCCGCCCGGACGCTCTCCAAACTAGGACAAATCCGGGGAAACCCGGACGGATGGCAACCCTACATTAAGGGGGCCGGAGGAAGAGTTCCACATAACAATGTGCGTCTCCCCCGGAGCAGTGGTACCTACGAAAGGAGCTCGAGATATTTTAATTTGGTCGCCCATCCCATGACTCGGCATTACAAATATTGCTTCACTTTGCAACGCGGTAGCTGTTTTTCTAGAGATTACACCTGACTTGACATACAAACAAATAAACTTTGGCATTTTTATAATATTTGTGTTGATCAGTTCACTCATCAGATCAGATCAGATCAAGTGAGATTAAGGCCAAGTGCTTAGCCATAAAATATATAAAAGGTAAGTGTAAGTAATGGTAAGTGAAGGTGAAATCTTAATACCCGAACAGCGCAGTGGACCGCTTGTTATTGCAGTATGTAGTTCAATTAGCATTGCAGAGGAGATGAGTAAACTATCTCACAATGCCTTCGATTTCGCACGATCTTATCTGCGGCAACAAACTCGATTTCTGCAGTACAACAAGTTCGAAAGTAAGTATAGGGAGAAAAGAGGTCAAAAATTAGCAGGAATAATCAAAAAACAAATGACCAATAATAAGGTTTAAAACTTTTATACAGAAAGACTGGCGTTTGATGAAGATATAAATAATAGGAGTCTGCGAATGTATACATAATGTTAAGCAAAAATATATCTATACTAATATTATAAAGAGGAAAGCTTTGTATTTTTGTATGTATGTATGTTTGCAACGAAAAAACTCAAAAACGCCTGGACCGATTTAAAAAAATCTTTCACCATTAGATTTCTACATTAGCGCTGAGTAACATAAGCTGTATAAAAAAAAATCGGTACGAAGTCCGCCGGATCAGCTAGTTACTTATAAACAGTAAGTGATAGTCAACTGGGCAAATGTATTCATATTTCAAATTTATATATCGCTACTATTGATTGGTGAAAAAACATATCACACTAATATTATAAATGCGAAAGTTTGTGTGTATGTGCATCGGCAGATAGTTTATAACCTGGATTAACACATAGGAATTTTTATCCCGATATTCCCACGGGAACGGGAACCACGCGGGTGAAACTGCGGGCGGCCGCTAGTCTTTATATAATCCCATACGTGCGTGTGTATGTATGTTATTGAACTCCTTCTAAACGGCTGGACCGATTTGGATGAAATTTTCTGTGTGTTCAAGTGGATTCGAGAATGGTTTAGATTTACAATAGGTGGCGCTGCTATAGAGGTCCGTCATGGGATACGTGTGTTCTAAAACGGACGAATGATTTGTTTGTTTTGTTGTCATGGAAACAAACTGTCAACGTTTTGTTTGTTTCGTTGTCATGGAAATTGTCAAAGCGGTACAAAGTCTGCCGATCAGCTAGTATATTATATTATTATGGCTCAATGGAAAAGCTTTCTATGTAAACTGAATTGATTGAAATTTATAATGATGAGCTTTCCGTAGTGGACTTTAAATCGTATAAATTCTGTTAAAAATGTTTTTTAAACAATTTTCAAATTATCAAGTTCTCTGTATTTACCTTAGGCTTATTAAAATGTGTCTTATTTGGTAAGTATACAATATCGATATGTATAATAATAGCTCTTTTTGTATTGAATATCGAAATGTAACTTAAAAAGCGTTCAAGTAAAACAAAATAGCTATGCCCATCGCGCTTTCGATACAGGGGGGTACCACAAGCTCTTATAGCAGTATTATTGCAGTTGTGAAAGCGAGACGCGTGTAGCGGCGAATATACTCGCGTCTCTTTTCCACATCTGCAATAATACTGCTATAAGAGCTCATAGTAGGGGCACAGGGCCGGCAACATCTCAGATTCTCAGCCACACAAAGCAAGCTTGCGAGGAATGCTCAAGTTGCTCAAGTTCATCCAACCTGCGGTTTCTCGATCGTGACCGGCATGACAGGGCACATACCCACTGTCCACTCTGTGATACACTGCGCTTATTGGTGAACGAATGTGTCGCGGTTACTCGCGATATGATACACTGTACCTATTTACCACATACGGTGCGTTTGTTTTCTCTTCACAGTAAAGTAAACTAAATGAGGGTGGGAACGGATTTTTTTTCTATTCTATTATTTTCAACTTAAAATATGACATTTTTTTTTGTAGTACTGTCAACTTAAAATATGACATTTTTTTTTCTGATAGTACTGCTAATTACTTAACAATATTTTTTCAAAAATTTTAAAAATCGCCGTGGTTTTGTTTGGTTCGGCTGTCGGATACGGTGACGTCACGTCATCAAGCTAGCAGAGCAAACTAAGCGTGTTTTAAGCAAATTAAATATGTACAATAACTTTGTAAATACTTACCGTACCAAGTAGGGTTGCCAACCGTACTCTAAAATAGAGTATTGTACTCTATATCATGTAGGCGTACTCTATAATCTATAACACTAATAGAGTATGCTAAAATACTCTTTTTTACACAATGTTTACTATACTAGTGCCAGTCATGTAATATTATATGCAAACCCATTATCAGAATCAAAAAAGTCCAAAAGAGCTCTTGATCTATATAAATTTAGAGTTAGAATGTTTGGACTCATGCAATTCTTTTAAAAACCATGAAAAATTGTTATGTGCAGCAAAATGTACAAAAAATACCTTTTTAAAAATATAAAATAAATGATACTCTTTTTTGTAAGTCCGTACTATTTATTTACCTCTTTTGAAATCAGATATACTCTATTTCTTCTAATAAAAGTTGGCAACCCTAGTACCAAGTGCAAGCAATCTCGCTTAGTTTGCCTGCTCCAATCTGAAGGGGTGTACGTGTTAAGTGTAACGAATTTTAATACCTGCCTTTATACCTCTATTGCACGTCCATAATTATAATGGGTTACACGATTTGTTGTTTTAAACTGTAAATCTACATCAAGGTTTAATAAAGATTTGAAATTCCACCGATTTCCACGGGACGACCAGTAAGTTATAACATTTAAGTAGTTTTTGTTATGACAACCCTGACCCTTGACTGAGTTTCTGTGCGTAGATATACGCAGTGGCGGCATACATTCAACAACAAAGGAGTCCGATTACTGGTAGGTAAAATATTAATGTCCCTGTGTGGTGTCGGGGATAAAGAATTGTACCACCCCATCTCTTCCCGTGGGTGTCGTAAAAGCCGACTAAGGGACCATTCCAGAGGATGGGCAGCAGCATCTCTCTGAGGTTACTCTCAACCTACTGCGATCGCCAACCCGCCTGCCAAGCGTGGCGATTACAGCAAATACCCCTCATATCCTTGGGGAAGGCCTTTGTCCAGCAGTGGACGTCTTTTGGCTGAGATGATGATGATGATGATGATTATGATGATGATGATGATGATGATGAAAATATGAATACTATGCCATTGGAATGGAATAGAAACAGAAACAGTGTTACCTAGTGATAAACTTGTTCACGAGTTCGACAAATTGTCCTACCTAGGTATACTTTGACGCCTCGATGGCCGAGTGGCAGAGCGCTCGGCCCGACACCCGAAAGTCCCGGGTTCAATTCCCAGGTCAGGCAAAATGTATTTTGAATTTTTCGATGCATAGCCTGTTTGTGATCATCAACCCGCACTTGGCAAGCGTGGTGATTAAGCCATAGTTCATCAATTGTAGCGATGACTTGATTTCAATGATGGACGCCTTAGCCCAGCACTGGGACAGTTATAGGCTGTTTACTAGGTATACTTTAACTCGATCCATTTAAAAAATTTTCATTTAAAAATTCGTACTCAGCACTCAAACAATTTTCCATTTAAAAATTCGTACTCAGCACTCAAACTTTACAATTTAAAGAAAGGACAAAGGAAAAAAAGAAAGATTATTTATTAACACACGCACGAAATACAATACAATCAAAACACAAAACAAAGCTATGATAAGTTAATTTGACTATTTAATAGATTTTAAACGACAACAATGGGAGCCAACTAGTATAGAGTAAAATCAATTTACAAAACACAAACTGACAAAATAAAGTTAACAAAATATTTATTTGTCGTGTTATTGTCACGCACCGGTTCGGAATGCAGTCTAGTCGTCTTTAGAAAAGAATTCGGCGAAAAAAACTCGATAGTGCTTGTTTAAATTTTTTGTTTAAATTACTAAACCTAAGATAACAAACATTTACAAAATTAAAACGATTTTAGCGAAAACAGAACAGAAGGCTAAGTAAAAATGAGAACTTTTAACTATAATGTTGTGGCGAGATCATTTCAAAAACTGTGTAACACTTGTAATGTGAACTTACAGAAATTGTAAATTAACTTAGTTTATTTAGAGGTACGGCTTAAGTCCTTCTGGTGGGTTACTCTTGAAACACAATTGCAATAATCAATTTCCAATCCCAAATCTAAAAAAAAATAATGGCACTCTTTAAAGCGATAATAGCGCTACATTGGAATTAAATTGCGTGGAAATTGAGTGAACAAATTATTATCGAGATGGGGAGTTCCGAAATTGCGAAACTTATCCCAATATATTAATCGCATTGGAATTGTATTGAGATTGAGTTTGCGTCAAGAGTAGCCTACCTGGCCACTTTGGTAGCATTGCTGTGTTCCGCAGTCACAGATAAGAAAACGCTCCCTGTTTCAGAATTATTTTAATCTTGATTTTGGTCTTTGTTACTAAACACAATAACACACACTGCATCTATTTTCTTAATATTTCTCGGCAACTTCGTGTTTCGGCAGTTGTCGGATTTCTATCTATACTTAATATTATAAAGAGGAAACCTTTGTATTTTTGTATGTATGTATGTCTGCAACGAATAAACTCAAAACGAATAAGGTCCCCTAGAAGTATAGAACTAGCTCCCCTAGTTTTTCGAAAAATGATAAAACACGTAATTTTTATTTTTATTGAAAAATCTAAAAATCGATTAAATTATTCATTTTTATAGTTGTTACTTTACTTTAAAAATAACAATTTCTCCATTAAAACCTTCCTTTTTTACTTACTTTCAAGAAAAATAAACAAAATTTTTAAAACAAATTATTCTCTATTTAAAAAAAAGCCGAATACCAATTCTCATGTATTTTACTTCAAAACTGACGGACTTTCATACAAACTTTAACCCCCTATTAGTCCCCCGAAGGGTATGATTTCCGTAAAATCATTTCTTAGTGCCTGGTTACGTCACTCAATTTACGAATGACGAATCAGTCAGTCAGGACAAGTCTTTAAATGTACCTATATAGATGAGGGGAATACTATTGTGTCATATGTAATTGATTTACTATTTATAGTTTTAAAGTACTATAAATCACTGCTTACCGTAGGTTTTGGACTACAAAGTAAATCAATATTAAAATCCACACATCAACCAATGAAACCAAAGAAACGTGGATAATAAGGAAAGACGGCAGAGGACGAATCCTTCAAAAAGCTGAGCCTGAGTTGAGGAATAATCAATGTTGCAGTAATCACGAATTCCACGCGTGCGCCGCTAACAACTAACAATACCTATTGCACTGGCAAAAATCACATTGTGAACACATTATTTATTAGCCAGATAACAAAAAGTACTTGCAGTCATAAAAAGCAACAACGACATGTCTATGCAAATAATTGTATTGTGTCATGCATGTCATAACTATGACTAGAGAAAACGACGCCGACGTCATCGATGAGAGAGAAAAATATCTGTAACCTTTTCGTTAGCAAGCATTTTCCAAGGGTTTTACAAACTTAACAAAAAATAAAAAGAATAAGATTAAAAATCTATTTTATTTAAACATTGAACATTTGAACATCTTGTTCAATCAAAGGAGAAACTTCAGTGTATAATCATTCAGTTAATACAAGAAGGTACACTTGCGTGCAAATAAATGAACCCACCGTAATATGTCATGCAACAAGGTTACTTTAAAGACATTGCTATCCGCCAGGAATAGATCGGGATGTTCTATGTTCTACAGAACGAACGAAGGAGGCCCAGATACCCATAAGCATGTAACCGATTAGACCTCAAACCAAGTAGAGAAGAATTTCAAATGATATCGATATTACAGATTCCTCACTGCTAAACTTATCAATGAGTGATCATGGAGCTCATAATCTTCTCCGTTACTACTCATTAGAATATATATAAAAAAGGTGCCGATCATCCCTGCCGGAGAACGAAGCCTTTTAATTTCTCTTTTTTGCACGCATGTGTATAATATAATAAATAATACACGATAACACCTTCACGTATGCCCATGTCCAAACCTCTTCGTTTGCTAAGGTGAAACCAAAAATCACGTTCTGTCAACGAGCAAACAATATCTGTATTGAACTTTCCGCGTCACATGGTGCATAATGACATGTAAAAAGTAAAAACACCTAGAGGGATTTTTTATGAGCTTTCGTACATCGTCTGAATACAATAAAGTATGTTTGCAGTTAAGAAGAAGCACACTAAGGAGCAGTTATGACACGAATATAATTTTTATTACTCAAACAAAAGTATTTAGTAATTAACTATTACCTAATCTGTGATTTAGTTTTCAGATACAGATGTACCGGACATGTATTACCGAGTTGATACTTAGTAGCAGACAAAGGGAGAAGAGTTTCTATATATATTATTACTAGAGGTCGCTCAGTGGTCGAAATTCGACCATTATTTTATTAAGGCTGCACGGATTGTATCCTAAGCAATGAAAAATTAAAAAAGATAGAATTTGAGTTTGAGTTGGCATTGATAGCTGTCGGCCGCATTAAAGACAAACAGGACTCCTTGGCGGGAAAGTGAAGAATCATGTCTGCGGTTTTGTTTTATTTTCTAAAATTTGTGTTATGTCGAATATTAATGTGAAATAATGGTGGATTATTAACCGTTAAGTGTTCGTCAGTGTGCATGTGTTGACAAATGAAACAAAACAGTGCAACGTCACTTTTCATATTCTCTTAAGAAGTCCGCCCGAGGACTTAATTAGTGAAGCCCCACATCTTTACTGAGATACTCGAGGAGTTGGGGGGTATATCATTTCTCACATCTCATTCCTATTATCATTTATCATCATCATACTACTAATGAAATTAAGAAACTAATGACATGGCAGCATGGAAACCTTAGCCGGTTCCTCAGGGAACGTACTACACTTTAAAGACAAATAAAACGTGTGTGTCAAATACATGGTAGTGTGTGTAATGTTGATTTTGTTGATTTAATGTATTTTTTATGCATAATTAAAAAAAAATTAACATTCGGATAACCTTCTCTATATAAACTATAAGTGTGCGAAATTTCATACTCCTCCGTCCGC
This sequence comes from Eudonia mercurella, assembly GCA_963082485.1. Taxonomy (NCBI): domain Eukaryota; kingdom Metazoa; phylum Arthropoda; class Insecta; order Lepidoptera; family Crambidae; genus Eudonia; species Eudonia mercurella. The sequence goes on along the minus strand of OY720030.1, from coordinate 19,417,657 downwards.
ACAATTTTCGTGAAAACGGGTACAAAGTTTTTGCTTCACGTATTAATATATAGATTAATTAGCTTCAGAACATGCATAGATGTAAATTCTCTACAAAATGTGTTTTTAATATTTGATATTGATTTTTTATTGTTGAATTATATCTTATCATTGTACATCATCATCATCATCACCAGCTCATATACGTCCCCACTGCTGGGGCACGAGCCTTCCCTATGGATGAATAAAGAGAAGGGGCCGTAAACCACCACGCGCGGGCCTAGTTCAGATTAGTGGTTGTCAACGACTGCTAATGCAGCCGGGACCAACGGCTTTACGTGCCTACCGAAGCACGGAGAAGCTCGAGATGATAAATTTTCGGTCACCCATCCGATGACCGGCCTTTGAGAAAGTTGCTTAACCACAGCACTCACAGACCGGGCGCATTAACCACTGCGTCATCGAGCTCCTCTCAGAGTATATCAGGGTCCTATCATTGTACAATCGTATATCGTCTTTATTTATATTTATTTGTTTATTCATTTATTGAGACAACAACAGCTATACTTAACTTCTAATTTGACAATCTTACTAAGACTAAACATATCCGGCTAAAAAGTTGTCCACAGAAAAATAATAACAAAACCGCCCATAGAGGCAACTAGGTATATTAAGATAGGCGTACAATTAATTTATCCTAATAAAAGCAAACCGTCACTAGCAGTATTGAATATTAAGGCAACCATAATATGTATGTTTGTATGTATGTATGTATGTATGTATGTATGTATGTATGTATGTATGTATGTATGTATGTATGTATGTATGTATGTATGTATGTATGTATGTATGTATGTATGTATGTATGTATGTATGTATGTATGTATGTATGTATGAATAAAGAATTTGAACTTGAACTATTAATCTTTCTGCTAGATATTTCAAGTATAAGTCTGAAATAGAAATATTGTTTGGTCCATATCTCAATTCTGATACGGTCTGTTTTTCTGTCACAGTCGATTTTAACTTCGTGACGATTAGCTGCGGGTGTGTAATCTACCGGCACGTGTAGCGAAGTTTCCCTTGGCACGTGATTTGACAAGTCCGAAAGGCGGAATGGCTACAGAGGTTAGTATACTGGAAAAAATTATTGTCCACTTCAAAGCTGAGTGAGGAAAAATTTATAAAGAGGAGTTCTAAGTCGTCAAAGCATCAGACGAACCAAAAGCTAAATATCTTTTAACCTCATTCGTACCGGGAAATCTAGACACAATAGAAAAAAAAATGCTTACTGGACTCGTTATTGAGTCGTTAGGACGTTGAGTGGAATGAAAGAACTAAGGAAGAATTTCTAAAAAGGTGTTCATGATCGCCAAAATCACCGGCGACGGCGGCGGCGCTTTAAAGCGCTTCAAAACGCTTCAAACAGAAGTTAAAAAATTGAATCATTTTTTCATAATTTTAAAGCACGCACCTGAGATAGCTAGATTACAAACAAACCTTGAAAATTAACTCAGACTTTCATAATTAAAATTATGAAATCTTTTCTCTGAGAAGTGATAACGAAGACGATAGTGTATACATCAATCCACAAGTAGAAAAAAACCCACTAAAAGTCACGTACAACTTTTACCATAAACATACAAACAGCTAATATGTACTTAGTGGCTGTAGCAGGTTTCATACTATAGTTATTAGGATAGGTTACCTCTTTTTAACGGAGTCGAGCAAAACACGCTTAGTGCGTGGCTCGCGCATTAAACTAAGGTTTCTGTATAGGTTAATAACTGTTCTTGTATCCGGCAATGAGACTTTTCCAATTTGCTACTTTCACATATTTCCAATTGCTTTCAGAGTTTTACTTAAAGAAATCGAAAGCAGTTTAGAACAGTTGAAACCGCAGCAGCAGAGGTGTTATGTATGTTTATCATACCTTTGTTAAATGAACAGGCAAGACCGATGTAGGTATTACGAGTACTTAGCAAAATCTTTGAGGAAAGAGTCTTGAACAGTAATTGACCTTCTTCAATGTACACAATCTTTTTCACAGTAATCAACCAAGATAAATGTAGCATAATTATAATAATTAAATTAATGTCGTTATAATAAAAAAAAACATAAATTGTACAATGGCAAAGAATATATACACTACCGCACAATGGTGTATCAACATTCATCATGTAATATTGTATTGCATGTGTTAAAAAAATTGGTCCACAATTGACAGAAATCTATGAACATACATAAAAAAAATACGAACAGTGGAACATAGAACCTCTTCCTTTTTTGAAGTCGGTTAAAAAGTGATCGCTAAATAGAAATATTAATATTGAGCGATGGCAACCAAAGAATGGCCTCCGAGTAAACATTTGGCCTTGAAGGTACACTAAACTTTGCGAAAGTCCAACACGTCTCCAAAGCAAATCAGTAATTTTAAAAGAATGCGATACCTATTGCGTTTTAAGTTAATACATCCAACAATATAAATGAGACGGTAGGGCTTATTTTTAATGACAACTTTAAACTATGTTGATAAAGACTTCAGATTAGTATTTACATAAGTATTTCATAAATCTTTTATTTCTAGAAACTACATAGTTGCCACTGTAGTAATTACTATTACTCCATAACGCGGAAGTGCTTGGCCTTCATGCTTCTCACCTGATGATAAGTAGCGATAAGGCCAAAGATGATAGCGCACTTTATTCGGAGTTCTCTTTCAGTGGCTACCTCTAACTATAGGATCCCACGACACGTGCATTTTTGATAAAATATTGCTAGCTATAATAGCCAGGTGGACTTAAAATGTAGCAATTGTTTATGTAGTGGATTGCGTATTTTGCAACATAATTAACACATTAATAAATATGCCTGTTTACCCATCCATAAAGTTAATATGCCTGTCTTAGATGTATTTACAAAAAACTTTCATCTATCATTACAGGATACCTATTCCTAATTAATGCGATATGGGTTCATGTCGGTATAGTCTATAACCCATCTGGCGTCCGAGCATCTATTTGTTCGACTACCATCCCGACGATTCTTTCTATAGAGTTTATGGGTACCTGGTTGTTACGAAAAAGGTTAAAAATCGCAATCTAAATGTTATAAATATTCGAGAACTCACCTGCTATTGATTTGTTAAGCAACATCGCCGCAGACCTGAAATGGAAACAGCACTTGAGTAAATATGAACGAAACTCTTTCAGTCGACAAAAAGAAATGTCAATAGGTATGGAAAATATAGTTTTAACAATATGATAAACTATTCGTTTAGGAGAATGAGTAATGCTTATTTGCCAGTGACCTAATAGTTTGGCCACGAGTATCATGTGTGGTACAAACATTTTAAGAAAGAAAAGGTTAAATCATTAAAAAATAATAGTGCTTCAACGTTATTTTAGATGAATATAAAAAATGCCATTTTCAAGCATAGTAAAGTGTTTAAGGGTGTGCGAGTTGCAGTATTAGAAATATTATTAGATATTTGTTTTCAATATTCGCATTCCACTTTAGTTACATTAAAATCGGGTCTAAAGAATGTCAGCCAGTGACACAGTAATTTATGTAAAATTTTAAATATGTATATTTTATATTTCTATTGTATCTTGTATTGTCTTGTCATTATGTACCTATGTCTTTTTCATATAAATATATCGTTTAACTGTACCAAGCTTTTGAGTAACTGACAGATGTAAGGTATTGTTTTCTAAAGTTTACGCGAATACTAGACATTGAAAATACTTTTTATGAATAAATTAAGCTTCAAACAAAATTATCTAAAATATAAATAAATATGTAAAATAAAGCGAGTAGGTACTTAGATCCGTAGAAGTTGTATTATTTAAATTCCTGTTTTATTTTAAGTTATTAAGGAGGGGAATAAGTTTATAATTGTGATCTACATGTAATCATCATCATCATCACCTCATTTATGTCCCCACTGCTGGGGCACGAGCCTTTCCTATGGATGGATAGGGAGAACGGGCCATGAACCACCACGCGGGCTCAGTGCGGATTGGTGGTTAACGACTGCTAATGCAGCCGGGACCAATGGCTTAACGTGCCTTCCGAAGCATGGAGGAGCTGGAGATGATATATTTTTGGTCACCCATCCAATGACCGGCCTTTGCGAAAGTTGCTTAACCTCAGCACTCGCAGACCGGGCGCGTTAACCACTGCGCCATCGAGCTCCTCTACATGTAATAAAATTGAAAAAATAATAGCAAATAATAATGACCTTATAAAAGGGTAACGAAAGCCACCTGTCATATTATTGAAATAATAGAGACACCTGCTTAGTGTAATTACATAGCTGTCTTCGACCACTTACTAAATAAAAATCTTAACTTTGAAATAATAAACGGTTAGCTCATTTTATACTCTGGTTATATACATAAGTAAGTATTAGAACATAAATTGAGTAAGTATAATAATTTTTCGTTCGTTCTAGATCGTTCTAGCAGTGGTCTCGAACGTCAAAGTGCGAAATCGGTAGAGTTGCTCTCTAAAATCGGTATCTTTGTACCAAAAATCGGTATAAGAAAAAAAAGCAATATAGAATCAAATTCGTTTATTTATTTTTACCTTTGATTATTATAAACTATTTTATTTATTAAATATCAACTTACAGGCTAATTATATTTACTTTTTTGAATCATACCAATGTTTTTTGGCCATAGCCGCGGTCATTTCTGGTTTGATTACAAAGTCGTACCTAACAATTAGAAACTTTAAAAAGACGTTTTGTTTGCAACAAGCCAGAGTTTGATGCTGTAGACAGCCTATTTCGCTGTTTGGTTTTTATGAGATTAATGTGTGAAAATATACGGTCCACTTTGGCGGATGAATGAGGGAGTGATAAACAATAGACATTTATTATCTACTAAACATAAGTAAGTGAAAATGGTTGTCAATTTAAAAGTGTTAAATCGCTAAATCGGTAGAAAAATCGGGAGAATTTCCATGTATTCTTGGAAATCTTGGAAAAATCGTTGCATTTCGGTATTTCGGTAGAACAGACCTCATATCGGTAGAAATACCGAAAAATCGGTAGATTCAAGACCACTGCGTTCTAGAAAAGACAGGTACTAGTAAAACATTAGTCAAATATTTGAGATGGACTCGGTAGTCGGTACAAATGAAGAGCTTTAATTTAAATCGTTGCGGAAAATAGGCAAAAGAATCACGTGGATTGCCACTAACATGCGTGAGACTGACACATTGTTATTGTAAACAAAACCATAATACAATAAAACGACAAAAACAAGGAAAATTTAACGGTAAAGGTTTCAAAAATTATTTTATAATTTATCTTGCCATTTCTTTGCTTTTACAGTGACGTTTCCAATACAAAGTATCCTAATAAAGTAGTGTCTACAACCTATTAATACCGTTAACATTGTTAGATGTAACTAGATACATTAATTATAAGTACCGAATAACAAACGTCAGCAACCGGCTGTTCATACGTCAATAACTGCCACAATTCAAACATTTGGCAACTCACCGCACGAAAAACCGTTGATTCCACACGAAACCATAGAGAACGGAGCTAATCCAAATGCTATTCCCTTTACAGTCCGTGATAAAGAGAGGATAGTTCCAAACGAGAGAGGTTGCAATCACAAACACAGCACTGCACCGGTTGACAGATTAAAAATGTATATTGGCGGAGGACGCGTCGCGCGCGCATGTGCGCGTGTGCACCGACTGTCGGGGACTGGGGGCGGAATCGCGCGAAGCCTCCGAGATGACGGCGGCGGCCGGACGATTTGCGTAACCGAACGCCGAACTCTACTAGTGATAGAACACGAATTAAATCGATGGGCAGAATTTGCGTGGACGTAGTAATATACTTATTTCAGAATACACGTGAAGGTTAAGTCCTGCGCAGACGAGGGACAATCCCCAGCGTACAGACAACGCCTCGCTTTGTTACTTACAGTCCCTCGTGTGCGTTAGTCAATGAAGTTTTAAGCGATCTATTTTGACGAACAAAAAAGTCCGCGGACTAAAGTCCGTCGTCTGCGCAATCCCTTAGTCTCTTTGAACATCTGTAAAATACAGAAAAATTATCGCGTGGTAAAAGAGAAGAGATATCAAATACCTAGAACATACACTCGTACTCGTTCCTCGTTTATACTATTTTAAAAACAAAAAACGGAAGCAGATCAAACTTTTAATCTAAGGAGGTTAAGTGTATTTACTTCTTTTGTTTAACTATTATTATTTTATTAAGAACTTTGCAAAATCACAGATTAGAATGAGCTTATTGTTATAAAATCTTGAGAGTCATCTCATCACCATAAAAATAGTCTTACATATTTAAGACAAAAGAATACAGGTCATTGAAATAAAGAGAGATGAAAATATGATTGACTGCTTCAGGTAGAGTCACAATTTTACGTAATTGTGTTAATTATAAAGTGTAAGGACTAATTACCACAAACGTCATGTGTTTCTTGTAATTTTCATTCCTAGTTTCAGTTTGATAGGACTTTCCTCATTTCAATACTAAAGCTTTATGTGTCGAAATGATGTCAAGACTATTTGATCAAGACCATTTTAAATATAGCGAGGCGGAATGCACCATCTGAGAGAAATCAGTCCCGAAAATCGATAGAACAGCATTATAGTAAGAATAATAATTTAAAGCCACTCACAAGCATTATAATAGCTTAACGGTAATTATATAATCAGCTGAACTATTAACGGAGAGTACCTTTTGATAAATCAAAATGTCATCTCGTTAATGTGCAGCTTGTGTGTCCATAGAATTTCAGAATAATAGCAAGTTAATTTCACTTAAAACTAATAATACAAAACACTTAACACCCGATGATGTGACGATTGTGAGAGACGCCGCAAATAGACGTCATTACATGGCACTATTTGTTACCACAAATGAGATGGAAAGTAGAAAGAAATGTTCCCACAGTCGTGACAAATTAAATGTTATCTCATTTTGGCTAATACCGAGTAAAACAATGAAAGTATTCGAGTGTAATACGTTGCGCAAGAGTTTCATAATAGCTTTGAGAACTAGGGACAAGACGCACGGATTACCGGCTGCTGGGATCACGCCGATTACAAAGATAACAAAGTCCAAACACAAAGTATGTTGTATAATTTGGCACGCTTACCTACACTTATTAAGCAATTTTTAATTAATTTACGACTGACATTTAGATTACGGGGAGGGGAATACAGTTTATAAATATTCACAAAAAAGATCTAAATATGAATAAAGCAAACTAGATTATTGCGATGCATAGTGATACTGTTGGCATTGAACAACCAATAAGCTAAGTGAACGGGAATAATTAATAAGCAATGGTCTAAGGACTAATCAAAAACCATCAGAATGTTGCTTGAAATAATAAAACTACACTCCCTCCCTCTCTATTGGAAAGTCAATGAAAGTAAACGCGTAAACTGATCTCGATGTGTTTGAGCAGTCTAGAACAAACCTGTTCATTTTGAACATACAATATGAACAAAGGTCTTAAACGCTACTTCGAGTCAATTGCATAACTGTAAAAGAGGTGCGAACGAAAGCGATCAGAAGAATTACTGATGCCCTAGCTCTAATCAAGCCGAGAGAGGTGAAAACTGTTGCATCGACTAATTAAGAGATCGGCGAATAATAATTCGAATTATTAAGCAAAACCGTGTCTAAACAAACTGCGAATGAGCATAATTAGCCAAGGTCGTTATACTGCTTTAATACGGTCGAACCGCTTTATCAAAATGTCATCAGTGCGGAACCACATTAAGAGTAGTAGGTTTGCTGAAGTAACTCCAAATTATATACACTTTATGCACAGCATTCTTGTTAGTTTATGTAAGCGAATTGAAATCTCGAATAAATCACTTTAAAAATAAAAGCAGTCAGACAAAACTTGCCTTAAAATATTTATATTTGCTCGCAGAACACAACTCCATAGTGTTAGTGTAGTGTAACTGAGTGACATTCATTTTAAAGTATACTATAAAATGTAAGTTATTTATATCAGTGCGATGAGTCTTTAATATATTGAGCATGACTTGCCTGCTGCTTTTATTCAACTTCACTTTTTTAAGATTTATTCAAGGACAATATTAAAAACTTATTCGAAACAAGTATGGCATCCGGTGCGTTGTCAGAGTAAGATATTTATAATCACCTGTGATGATGCTAATTTGTATCCGTCACATTATAGCATTGGTATCATTAAAATAAATAGAGAAAGGGCAAGGTCATGGCAATAGAAAAAAAAACAAGAGATCAAAGACCGAGAGTCACGAAGGGTTAAACTATGAAAAAATTGTAGAACCTTTTAATTCTTCTAATGACGTAATGCACTTGCCTAGCGAAACACAAGGCAAATTGGATTTGCGTCGTGACTTCATTGTTTGTTGTGCACAAACGGTCTCTTAATGCTGATAAGCAATGCTGATAAAAATATCTAAAAACAAGAACTCGCAAATTACTGTTACTTAAACATTATGGTGTGGATGGTGTGAGCATCCGCGTTGGGGCCCAAATGAGGTATAGGCCTCACACTGCATACCGCTGGCAATTGGGGGCTTAATAAAATTATAAATTCAATATTATTTTGTCCTGACTGATTGACTGACAAACAACCCAAATAGCTGGATGAAGACTTAAAATTTGAAGGGGGTTTGTTTCAAGAGGTTATACATATTATTGTGAAGCAAATCTTTTATTTCGGACAAAGGGGAAGGGGATATCAACTAGTGAACGGATGTCGAGATATGACTATTTTAAGGAGCAAACAGAGATTACGTAAAGTTGCTTTCACCAAGTACCACCCTTGTACATACAACTCCACGCCTTTTACCGGCTGTCAAAGATTGCAGAGATGAAAAAAAATCGAAAGTGGTCGACTGTTTTGCCACCTCGAAACTTCGAGAGAGGCAAACGATGCTGGTGAGTCGAAAGGTGTTAATTAAAATTGTTCTCCAATTCAAATAATGCGAGTCGCTGCGCAGGCGACGTTGTTTGCATTCGGTGACACGGTAAGAATCTCAAACGGTGTCGTCGATCTTCCTTGCGCGAGAGTCGAAAGCTAATGCTTAGGGTAATTTTGCAACACGGTTTTATACCATTGGTCGTAACGTTCGTTGTCCTACGCATACCGTATTCGGTTTGGTACGTACTACCGCGTCTTATGAGACACGTAAGCGTTGTCAGTGATGAATGGCGATGGCCTGATTAAGGATCCCTTAGAGTTACGATACTTGCGATTGTATGTAATTAATCATTTTTTCTAGCTTATCTGTAGAATATATAAATAGACTAGCTGACCAGCGGACTTCGTACCGCTTTGACAGTTTCCATGACAACAAAACAAACAAATCATTCGTCCGCTTACAAACACCCGTAACCCATGATGGACCCTATAGCAGCGCCACCTACCGGATCCAATTGTAGGTAAATCTAATCTATTCTCGAATCCACTTGAACAAACACAAAAAATTTCATCCAAATCGGTCCAGCCGTTTAGATGGAGTTCAATTTCATACACACCTACAGAAGATTTATATATAGTTATATAGATAAAAGAGAGAAGAAGATATGAATAAAGTAAAATAAAGGATTAAGACTATAGCAGATTAAGTCGGTTTGCAATTCCGTCTATATGGTAACCACTGATTCATTCAGTGTTAATTTTTATTTAATTTCGTTAAATATCAAATTGCAACTGTTTCTTAGATCTGAACTATTAGATCTGAACTAATTTTTAAATTAATAATATTTATCGCAATAGTTAATACAATAACCCCTTAGATTTTGCTTTAGATAGGTACTTTGCATCGCGCTGATTAACAATCTTCAGGTATCAGACAATGCATGGAGTCAAGTCTAATTAATTGACAACATAATCTTTTCTAGAATTATAAGTGACATACGCATTTTATTGGGTCATTCATTATCAATCATACTTTGTGCGAGAATTTAAATCTTCACAACAGATTATTACTATAAATAGTTACGGGCCTTATTTATAATGTAAATTGTTACAACAGGCAGCAAGCGTATACGGATTGTTGGAGTCAACATACCCTCAGGTGTTTGACCTCATAACGTTTTCGCGAGCACGTCTCGTGCCCATAAAGGTATACGCGGAGGCCTGCCGCCTTATGTAAACAAAACAGCGCAAAGATTGTAGTTTTTTTTGTATCCTAGGGAAAACTCATTGACGCGGATGGTTATTGGGGCTCTCCCCTAAACTCCCACTTTTCGGGAGAAAAAGAGCATACCCACTAAAACGATAGCATATCCCCTTAATTGTCACCTGGTTAATCCGGGACCATCGATTTGACAATCTCTATGAATTTAAACGCAAACTGATTAGTAAAATATATCATATCATCTTTAGAATGTGGAATGACCTACCACCCAGTATTCGGGAGTCCACGTCGCTTTACTCATTTAAGAAGTGCGTAAAGGAGTACTATCTTTCCACTTGAATGTGTCATCGTTATTGTATGTATGTTCAATTTGTGTCGTAACTATTTTATACTTTATTTGTTTGTTTGTTTTGTGCACACTTTTTCTACTTTTCTTTGTGTCTTCTCCTTCTACGGGGCTGCTGGAAGAAATTTCAATGTGAAATAAGCAGCGCCCTTGTACTTGTCTATTCTTACTATGTTCTCCCTTCTTATTCGTTTGTGTGTACATAAATTATAAATAAATAAATAAATACCCGACGTTTCGACCGAGTTACAACGGCGGTGGTCACGGGCTGACTGCCGTTTTACTAATAACTATGCGTTAATCCCCGTTTAAATTATTTAAGTTTAAAAGTGTATATCTCTATAGACATTCACCCCGGCAGCGGCCCGCCCGAGGATGTTGGCGTGTTCCAGATGTCCTAAGGGTTACTACGGCTTGGGACTTCCCATCATTCACCGTCACCAAAAGCTGTACTATGCATCAAACTACGTGGTCCAAAACTTTATTAACCAACATCGTTAGAGCGTGTAGAATTACGATAGTCTTGATAACGAACCTTTAACTGCCGGAACATTGATGTAAGAATAAGATAAAAAAACTTTTTAACTATTATTTTCCTGTACAGCTACAGACCTGTAGGTGCCTACATATTATAACGCAAATGAAATAAACAATAAACATAATAGAAATAAGAAACAAATAGATAAATATAATAAAATTAAATAAATTAAGGAAAACAAAATACGGCACAGACAAGTAAAACAATTGCTACAAAAAACATGGTATTTATTTATTTCAAAAGAACAGCGAAAGGAAGGAGGTAATGCCATAAGGCAGACTCGTTTCGTAAGAGTGACTAATAAAAATAGATTTTTTATGCCTATACCATTTATGAATTTTAGACACCAAGTTAAGTGCTTGATGTCTTTTCTGCAGTACTATTGATATAATCTAAATTTGCTCTGTGCAGACATCCGGCCCAGGCGCAGGCGCACTGGCGCAAGCGCAGCCAATTTGACGCTCGATTGCAGCCGCTAACCGCCGTTGCATCCCCTTCGAGCGCTTTGATCTTCATAAGTTGGTGCTAAGTGGTTCGGTATCGAATGTGTTTAATTTCTTGATTTACTTACAATAAGTACATATTTTAACTTGGATAACCATCTATTATTGTAACCTTTAAAGGCAGAAGGCACTAAAAGCAGCATTAAAATTAAATACTTTATAAGGATTTACTCGCGGTAATTTTATCTTGTTGTGACCATTAGCGGGCATGTGCTTACAGGGTAAAAACTATTAGTTAATGAAACGCAACAAAGAAAGATATTTTATTCATAGTGTAGTGTTTGCACAACATGCACAACTCAAAAGCAAAAATAACAAAGGTGCATTTAATAACTTAAAGAAACTAGAGTAAAATAAATAATGAAATTACTCCAGCACCAATTACACACGTAATATGTAGTGCCGATTAGATAACGCATGTAATTAACTATGTGTTCATTGGTTTATTTATTGCAATTGTTCTTATTGCCGTAAATGTATCAGACCGTCAAATTACACGACATAAATTGCTTTGCCACAATTCGATACGAGAGTGTTAAGAAACCGACGATCGATATACTTTAATCGATTTTATCATATC